>ML289521.1:75960-123319 GCA_005239495.1 Nicotiana undulata
TGAACTTGCAGATTCGTTTATAAAAACACACTCTGGTGCACAAAAATTTGAAAAACGAATGGAAGATATATTCAAGATAAAGCAGGGAGACAAGGAATTGCTCTGGGAATTTGTAGATAGATTCCAATGGGAAAGAATGCAACTACCGAGGGTGCCTGACAACTGGGCATCCATGGCATTCACAGGTAACTTGAACGAGAAAAGCTTAGAAGCCACGAGGCGACTCAAAGAGAGTCTAAGAGAATTCCCAGCCACGACATGGAATGATGTGTACAACAGGTACAGTACTAAACTCAGGATTGAAGAGGATATAATTGCACGATCAAAAGATGAGGAATACCCCAGAACAAGACGCCCAGAATCAGAGAAAAGGTCAGGTAAAAATAGGTATGATCCTTACTTAGGTCCCTCGGGACGTGACTTACGTCCCAGGTTCGGAAATACAAGACCTTCGGAAATAGATATAAACTCATCCTCATCTAGATCCAGGAGAGATCAAGATGAACGATTCCGGGGTATTACCCGAATTGGAGACCATAGCTTTAATGTAAGCAACACTGAGCTCGTCTCAATACTGAGAAGTATGGGGGACAAAGTTAAATGGCCGAAAGAAATGCGTTCTAATCCTAACAGGAGGAACCTCGATCAGTGGTGTGAATTCCACAATGATCACGGCCATAGAACAACAGATTGCAGATTTTTACAAGGTGAAGTAGAACATCTATTAAAACAGGGCTATTTAACAGACTTGTTTAGTGATAAAGGTAAACAGGCATATATGAAGAACAGGCAGGAGCCACCAAAACCACTCTCCCCAAAACGGACTGTCAATGTCATACATAGAGGAGAAGAAGTAAACGGGATAGTCTGCCAGCTAACATCAAAAGTCACGAGCACCCACGAAAAGCGAGTTCGAGAAGAAACGAGGGAAGATCAAATATATTTTGATGACGCGATTTTGGTGGATTAATACTTCCACACAATGACGCGCTGGTAATATCCTTACTCATTCATGACACTAACGTTAAAAGGGTGTTGATTGATCCAGGCAGTTCAGTCAATATTATTTTGATGAAAGTCATGGAAGAAATGCTAGTAGAAAACAAAATGATTCCAAAGGTTCGAGCCATATCTGGGTTCGACAATTCAACAGTGATAACTAAAGGTGAGATCGAACTCAATACTTACGCTGAAGGAGTCGTCAAAAATGCAAAGTTCCAAGTCATTAATACAGAAATGGCTTACAACGTCATCCTGGGAAGACCATGGATTCATGACATGAAAGCGGTCACATCCACTTTACATCAACTGATAAAATTCCCTTCCAAATGGGGAATAAGGAAAATCAGGGGTGATCAGCAAACCTCGAGGAATATTAATTCAATAACTCTTAACAACAAAAAAGACGCGGAAGAAACAACGAATTGTCAAACAGAGGCTCATCAACAAACAGGTATGGAACAAACTTCTGATCAGCTACGTACCAAAGAAATAGATATTCCAATAGGTACGGAAGAGGATAATGACGAAACAAATCCTGTAATCATCAAGAATGAGCCAGAACATGCGGACATAGACTCCAGACCAGATTTCATTCGTGAACCAGAAGAAGAAGAACATATCAAAACAATTGTTGAAGAACTTGAGGATGTTCCCATCTCTGAATAAAATTCCGAAAGGAAACTTTACATTGGCATAAAATTGTTGGAAAGATTAACTCCAGAACAAAAAGGTATGTTAGTCAATTATTTAAAGGCTAATGAGGATTGTTTTGCATGGTCCCATTCGGATATGACAGGTATCCTACCAGAAGTGATGACTCACAAATTAAACGAAGATCCATCGTTCGTACCTGTTAAACAAAAGAAACGAAAGCAAGGACCTTTTAAAAATCAAGTGATCGATGAAGAAGTCCAAAAGCTTTTAACTATAGGTTTGATACGGGAGGTAAAGTATCCTGACTGGTTAGCTAACACAGTAGTAGTACCTAAAAAGAACGGCAAATGGCGGGTATGTGTCGATTATACTGATTTAAATAAAGCATGTCCTAAAGATTCATTTCCCTTGCCACATATAGATCAAATGATCGATGCAACCGCGGGTCATGAATTGTTAAGCTTTTTAGATGCATATTCTGGTTATAACCAAATCAAAATGGACCCCTTGGATGAAGAAAAGACTTCCTTCATTACTAACCGGGGGACCTATTGTTATAATGTTATGCCTTTTGGGTTAAAAAATGCAGGTGCCACTTATCAAAGGTTAGTGACAAAAATGTTCCAAGAACATTTGGGCAAAACAATGGAGGTTTACATCGATGATATGCTTGTAAAATCAACACAAGCAGTAGATCATCTACAACATCTCTCTATCACTTTTGATATCTTACGCAGGTACAATATGAAACTCAACCCGGAAAAATGTGCCTTCGGAGTACAATCTGGTAAGTTTTTGGGATTCCTTGTGTCTAACAGAGGAATAGAGGTAAATCCAGCACAGATAAAAGCTATAGAAGAAATACCTGAAATCTTGAGAAATAAAAAAGAAGTAGAAAGATTGACAGGAAGAATAGCAGCTCTAGGGAGATTTATTCCTAAATCTTCCGAAAAAAGCTTTAAATTCTTTGCAGTTCTTAAAAAGCAAAATCAGTTCGAATGGACTAAAGAATGCCAATAGGCTTTAAAAGACTTGAAGGTCTACTTGTCAAAACCACCATTGCTATCAAATCCAAAAGAAGGAGAAAGATTATACATCTACCTGGCTGTCTCAGAAATTGCCGTAAGTGCAGTACTGGTAAGAGAAGAAAGAGGTAAACAATCTCCCATTTATTATGTAAGCAAAACTTTACTAGATGCAGAGACTAGATATCCACATCTAGAAAAATTAGCTTTAGCATTAATAATGGCATCAAGAAAATTGCGTCCTTATTTTCAATGTCATCAAATTACTGTCGTAACTTCATATCCTTTAAGGAATATTTTGCATAAACAAGAACTGTCAGGAAGATTAGCCAAATGGGCCATAGAATTAAGTGAACATGATATAACATATCAACCTAGAACTGCAATTAAATCACAAATATTGGCCGACTTTGTAGCTGACTTTAGCAATAATATTACTCCTGAAGTAGAAAAGGAATTGCAACTTTTCAATGGTATAAACCCAGGTCAGTGGACCCTATTTACAGATGGCTCATCTAATATAAAAGGAGCAGGATTAGGTATTGTACTAATATCACCCACGGGTGAAAAGATACGACAAGCAATCAAATGCTATCCAATAACTAACAATGAAGCAGAGTACGAGGCTGTTATTGCAGGTTTAGAATTGGCACGAGAGTTGTCAATTGAACAAATCGAAATCAACAGCGATTCACAACTAGTGGTAAACCAAATGCAGGGGACTTACATCGCTCGGGAAACTCGAATGCAACAGTACCTAGAAAAGGCACGAGAACTTGTGAGACAGTTCAAAATGTGGAAAATAATACAAATACCTAGAGAAGAAAATGCTGAAGCAGATGCATTGGCCAACCTCGCAGCAGTTACGGACGTAACCAATAAAGACAACACTATCGTCGTACACCTCTTCCATTCGACAATCGATCAAAACAAGAATGAGGTATCTTTCAATAATTTAACTTGGGATTGGAGAAACGAAATTCTTAACTTTTTGCAGAACGGTATCGTGCCTGAAGACAAAAAAGCAGCTCATGCGCTTCGCCGCAAAGCAGCGAGATACTGTCTAGTTCACCGCACCTTGTACCGCAAAATGTTTGGAGGACCCCTAGCTAAGTGCCTCGGACCTAACCAGACAGAGTTTGTGATAAGAGAAGTCCATGAGGGCCACTGTGGAAATCACGCAGGTGCAAGATCTTTGGTAAAAACCTTAATCAGAGCAGGATACTACTGGCCTAAGATGGAAGAAGACGCGGAGAATTTCATATCAAAATGTGACAAATGTCAGCGGTTCCCCAATAATATGCACCGACTAGCAGAATTGTTACATTCTATTATATCACCATGGCCCTTCATGAAATGGGGAATAGATATAGTAGGACCTCTTCCCCCAGCTAAAGGTCAGGTACGGTTCCTACTTGTACTTACTGATTANCCTCTTCCCCCAGCTAAAGGGCAGGTACGGTTCCTACTTATACTTACTTATTACTTCACAAAATGGGTAGAAGCAGAAGCATTCAAACAGGTGCGGGAAAAAGAAGGTTAAGAGTTTCTTATGGAGAAATATAATATGCCGGTTCGGAATTCCAAAGGAGATCGTGTGTGATAATGGCCCACAATTTATAGGCTCTCAAATCACAGAATTCTTCGACGGCTGGAAAATCAACGGATCGCATCAACACCATATCATCCCGTAGCTAATGGACGAGCAGAATCCATGAACAAAATCATCATCAACAATATAAAGAAGCGGTTAGACAGAGCTAAAGGCAATTGGCCCGACGAATTACCAGCGGTGTTATAGGCATATAGAACAACATCAAAAACAGTTACGGGAGAAAGTCCTTTCGCACTCGTTTATGGCTCAAAGGCATTAATACCCGTAGAAATTGGCGAACCAAGTCTGAGAATAACGACAGCTACGGAACAAACAAATGATGTTGAACTCCAAACCAATTTAAACCTTCTCGAGTCACGAAGAGATGCGGCCTTAATACGGATGGCAGCTCAAAAGCAAATCATAGAACGATACTACAACCGCAAAGCTCATCTCAGATATTTCAAAATTGGAGACGTTGTACATAAAAAGGTCTTCCAGTAAACAAAGGAAGCAGGAGCTGGCAAACAAAATCCAAATTGGGAAGGTCCCTATAATGTCTGAGGCATAGCAAGGAAAGGCGCGTACGAGTTGGAAACTGTCACGCCCCAAAACCGAGGGACACGACCGGCACTCGACCGGGTAGCCCCAGTCAAGCGGACTTGGATTCCTTTTTCCATCCCACATATTATCCTGAGATTCCAATGTACATTATTCAATTATAATTTAGACACATTCTTACAACCTGGAATTTAATTATAGATTTCTGCCTACCAACATGTGGTACAATACTTACAAAATATACATAACACACAGTTTTACTTTACGTGGTCTACAAGTCATATTGCCCCAAAATACATATGTACATAACCCACATTTCCTGTCTACGGAGCCTCTAAGAGTACGAAAGAGTTATATAATACTTGCCGGTAACAAGGCTCCGGCTATACCTTACACAAATACCAAAATAAAAATCCGGAAGAAGTGGAACCACACAGGGCTCCGAGAGGAGAGGGGCTCACCAAAACAGCTGATAGGACGTAGAGGAGGCACTACTATCGGTGGGCTAGAGTACCTGCTATAGAACCACCTACAATCATCACAAGAATGTAGTGCCCCCTGCAAAGGGACAACAGTACACTTGAATTGTACTGGTATGTATGAACAAACTTTACTCTAAGTAAACTCAATAACGCACAGGCAAGAGANGTTCCACAATTTTCACTTCATCACAATCACAATCGCAATTCCACCCTTGTCCCTTCTCAACATTTCACCCTTATTTCTTCTGTTGCGGCGCGCAACCCGATCCCACCTATCAATCACAATCATTTATTATGTTTATGTTGCGGCGTGCAACCCGATCCCACCAGACAATCACAAGCATTTGTTGTGTTTCTGTTACGGCGTGCAACCCAATCCCACCGGAAAATCACATCACACCCTTATCACTTCTCACATATCACCCTTATCCCTCCTGTTGCGGCGCGCAACCCGATCCCACCAAACAATCATATCTCATATCAACAATGACAATTCACAATTCAATCACAGAAAATTTCAGCAATAGGAATACAGCTTCTTTACAACCCACAATACGTATAAAAAGAAAATCGTGCCACAACAAACCTTACCAAACAGTGAATCATATACGATATTGCCACAACCTTTTTATTCAATTACATCACAACACAACTCATTTTCCTTACTTGTTACATAGCCTTTAGCATACACATTCATACTCTTGAATTTGTTATCCTATTAACATCGTTTCACATAGCATAGTAGTGTGGTGATCAACTAAAGATAGACAAGGAATACACTTCACGCTTCAACACAATTCGAACAACCAGTTGCACACATTCACACCAATACACGTACCGTATGCTCGGACACCACAAAGCGATTTTACAAAGATTAAAGTTAGCAATACATACCTGGAGTCGAGTTTCCCCTTTTTAATTTCTATTGCAATTCACCGAACCGCCTAGCACCGTTAATCTAGTTCACAATGCGACATATTTACCTTAGAATTAGGAGTTTCGAATTCATTTGAGCATTTTATCAAACATTATGCGATCCCTTAGATTGACTAAACCCTTTTTAGTGAAAGATTACTCTACTTGCTTCCCTTTACTAGGTTATGGAAGATTATTCACATGCATGCAAGGTCCCAACTTTTCATCCTCAAGAACCAACCTATGTGTGTTTTATTCTTAGTTAAATTCCTAGAATTTGAGAAAAATAGGGTGAAGACTTACCTCTTATGATGAAGAAGATGACAACTACTCGATAAACTTCCAAGCATGGGTAGAGATGGAGGACCAATTTGGGGAAGATGAGGACTTCTCTCCCTATAACCCACTCTCACTTCTCTCTATTTTTTTTAGAAACCAGTTAAAATGAAAGGGGGCAGGTGTTAAATGAAACTGGGGTCAGGAATATAAATTTAGAAAATTAAAAGACCGTGTCGAATATGCGGTCAGGAATGTGATCGCATTCCTGACATGCGGTCCGCATATTGGATCGCAGAATGGCCCTCAGGTGGGCCAAAATTTGAAAATAATCTGCCCAGGTATGCGACCACTATGCGGTTTGCATACGCGTTATGCGATCGCATAGTGCGCCGCATAACACCCCTCCCCAAAACTCAAAGGCAATAATGCGATAGCTATGCGATCCGCAGAATCGAAATGCGGTCGCAGATAGGACCGCATAGTTGTCCTTCAGTTGGGCAGTGATCTGCCTTTGTATGCGACCACTATGTGGTCTGCATACCCGTTATGCGATCGCATAGTGCGTCGCATAACACCCAATTTCTGGAAAATTTAATTCCTTAGCTCCCGGGGTACTTTTTGTTCAAATTAGGTCCGTTTTAGGAATTTCCACAGTAAAAGCAACTCGGGGACTCGTTCGGCCATTATTTTAAGCAAGAAATTTTACGGGTCTTTACATTCTCCCCCCCTTAAAAATCATTCGTCCTCGAATGAGGATTTTGGAAATCGTTGGGTTTTGAAAACATGATATGCAAACTTCCCAATTTACTCAATATTTTCAGAAAAGTTTGCCAGAGTTTCTTTTGTAATTAGGCCTATCTACCTGTCAGAGAGCTCCCGAAACACATTTCCAAGCACTATTACACAGTTTTAACCATTCAATAGCTCACACATCAAGTTGTTACCTCAACAATTTATAGTACTTTATCACTTTATCAACTACACATAACTCATTCTCCTTACCTCACAATCGCACCTGATTCAAGTAGTGTGACATATTTGCACATACCTTTGGGCCATTTCAGTGCGCCCCATACAGTTTAATCACCTCAATAGATCATAGACAATTCTTTTAACCATTACCAATATACACTACCATTAATCACTTACTTAGCACATTTGTTTCACAAAACTTTCATTTGCTTTAAAGGGGTCACATAATTTCCAAGTAAGGGCAGCACAAACAATTGTGGTATGCATAGAAAAGTTACAACAACAAGGCTTTTTAGGGGAAAACAAGTTAGGGTCCCTTCTTATGCAACATTAACCACAACTTACAATTGCCTAGGAATAGGAACACGCACGATTCACTACTAGACTCATTCAAACAAGTGGGGGTACTTTTCTTTCATTTCCTTCTCCGCTTCCCATGTAGCTTCTTCGACTTGCTGACTTCGCCATAACACTTTGACTGAAGCAACTTCCTTATTTCTCAATTTACGGACTTGCCTATCAAGAATAGCAATCGGAACCTCTTCATATGATAGTTCTTCATTTACCTCAATGGTTTCGACTGGCACGATGGTGGATGGATCTCCAATTACCTTTTTCAACATGGACACGTGGAACACCGGGTGTACTAATGACAACTCAGGGGGCAATTCCAACCTATAAGCTACTTGCCCTACCCTTTGAGCAATCCGATACGGCCCGACGTACCTAGGGCTCAACTTCCCTTTCTTCCCAAACCGCATCACTCCCTTCAGGGGAGACACCTTTAAGAACACCCAATCATCTACTTGGAATTCTAATTCTCTCCGGCGAACATCGGCGTAAGATTTCTGGCGACTCTGAGCAGTTTTCATCCTTTCCTGAATGACTCTAACTTTCTCCATAGCTTGGTGCACAAGATCTGGTCCTAACAATTCTGCTTCACCAACCTCGAACCATCCGATCGGAGATCTACACCTCCTTCCGTACAATGCCTCAAACGGGGCCATTCGGATACTAGCATGGAAGCTGTTATTATAAGCAAATTTGACAAGCGGCAAATGATCATCCCAATTACCCTTGAAGTCTAAAACACAAGCCCGTAGCATATCTTCGAGCGTCTGAATAGTCCGCTCTGCCTGACCGTCAGTCTGTGGATGGAAAGTCGTGCTGAGATTTACCTGAGTACCCAAACCTTGCTGAAATTTCCGCCAAAAATTAGTTGTAAACTGGGCCCCTCGATCTAAGATAATAGAAACTGGAGTGCCATGAAGTCTAACTATCTCCTTGATGTACAATTAAGCATACTGTTCCGATGTATCGGTGGACTTGACTTGCAAAAAGTGAGCTGATTTCGTAAGTCGATCCACTATCACCCAAATTGAGTCGAACTTGCGTTGAGTACGAGGTAACCCTACCACGAAATCCATATTAATCATTTCCCACTTCCACATTGGTATTTCCATAAGCTGGGTTAACCCACGGGGTCTCTGATGCTCGGCCTTCACCTGTTGACAATTTGAACATTTGGATACAAGGTCCGCCACATCCCTCTTCATACCGCTCCACCAATAAATTTCCCAGAGATCATGATACATTTTCGTAGAACCTGGGTGCACAGAATACTTGGAGCTATGAGCCTCCGCCATTACCCTCTCCCGAAGATTATCCACATCTGGAACACATAGCCTACCTTGACATCGCAACAATCCATCATTGTTGCCGAGTGAAAATGCCGAAATCTTGTTATTCAGAATTGCCTCCTTCAACTGTGCCAATACTGGATCACTAAACTGCTTTGCTTTGACTTCCGCTACCAGTGACGATTCTGCCTCATTGTGAGCCATAACCTCCCCTTCTCCTGAGGTCGAAAGACAAAACCCCAAACTGGCCAATTGATAAACATCCCTAGCCAAGGGCCTTTGATCTGCTTCTGAATGAGCCAGACTACCCATAGACTTCCGACTGAGAGCGTCGGCCACCATATTCGCCTCCTTGGATGGTACAAAATGTTCATATCATAATCTTTGAGCAATTCTAACCACCTCCGCTTCCTTAGATTCAGCTCCTTCAGCTTGAATAAATACTAAAGACTCTTGTGGTCTGAGAACACGTCCACGTTGACCCCATAAAGATAATGCCGCCATATTTTTAATACAAACACCACAGCCGCGAGCTCTAAATCATGCGTCGGATAATTCTTCTCGTGATTATTGAGTTGCCTTGAAGCATACGCTATGACCTTCCCATGTTTCATCAACACACCCCCCAAACCAACCCTTGAATCATCGCAATAAACCACAAATCCCTCTATACCTTCTGGCAAGGTCAATATCGATGTCGAAGTCAATCTCGACTTCAATTCCTGAAAACTTTTCTCACAAGCGTCGGACCACTGGAACTTCACTGCTTTCTGCGTCAATTTAGTCAATGGGGAGGCGAGGGTAGAGAACCCCTCCACAAACCTCCGATAATACCCATCTAGACCCAAGAAACTGCGATCCTCCGTCGGGGTCGTTGGTCTAGGCCAATCTTTCACTGCCGCGATCTTCTGGGGATCAACCTGAATCACTTCTCTGGAAACAACATGACCCAAAAATGCGACTGATTCTAGCCAAAACTCACATTTCAAAAATTTAGCATACAGGTGATGATGATGAAGAGCCTGCAGGACTGCTCTGATGTGATTAGCATGATCTTCTCGACTCCGCGAGTAGACAAGGATGTCATCAATAAAAACAATCACGAAAGAGTCTAGAAATGGCTTGAAAATCCGATTCATAAGATCCATAAAAGTTGCTGGAGCATTGGTCAGCCCAAAGGACATTACCAAAAATTCAAAATGACCATAACGAGTTCTGAAGGCAGTCTTAGAAATATCCTTCTCTCTGATCTTCAACTGATGATACCCAGACCGTAAATCAATTTTGGAGAAGAACCTCGCACCTTGCAATTGATCAAACAAATCATCTATTCGAGGCAATGGATACTTGTTTTTTATAGTGACTTTGTTGAGCTGCCGATAATCAATACACGTCTGAAGCAACCCATCCTTCTTTCTAACAAAAAGAACCGGAGCACCCCACGGCGACACACTCGGCCGAATGAACCCCTTATCTTATAAATCCTTCAACTGCTCCTTTAACTCCCTTAACTCTGTTGGCGCCATTCTATATGGTGGAATAGATATTGGCTGCGTATCTGGTAGTACATCAATCCCAAAATCGATATCTCTATCTGGCGGAATCCCTGGAAGCTCGTCCGAAAATACTTCAAGAAACTCATTCACAACTGGCAGGGACTCGGGGGATGGCACTTCTGAAGCGGTGTCCGCGACCCGGACCAAATGATAGCTACACCCCTTCTTAATCATCTTCCAGGCCTTAAGGCAGGAGATAAACCTACCTTTAGGCACCACACCATTCCCCTTCCACTCAATAACCGGCTCATTAGGAAACTCGAGTCTCATGACTATAGTTCGGCAGTCGAGCTTAGCAAAGCACGAATAAAGCCAGTCCATTCCCATAATAATATCAAAATCTACCGTCTCAAGCTCAATAAGATCGGTCGTGGTAACGCGACCACATACCGTGACAACACAACTCTTATAGACTCGCGCCGCTATAATAGAATCACCAACCGGAGTCGATACAGAGAACGGCTCATAAAGTTGTTCGGGTTCTATTCCAAAACTTGAAGCAATAAATGGGGTAGCATAGGACAAGGAGGACCCCGGATCAATAAGAGCATAGCAATCAAGTGCTTGAACATTCAGAATACCTGTGACACATCTGGAGAAGCCTCCGCGTTCTGGCGACCACTCAAAGCATAGAATCGGCTGGGTCCACCTCTACCACGAGCCCCACCCCTAATTACACCACGTCCTGCTAGAGCTGGAGGACGCACTAAAGATGTGGCGGCTGAAGAACCGGATGACTGGGCAAACCCCCTACCCATGACCTGGCTGGGCGCACGGCAATCCCGCTGAAGATGACCCCTCACCCCACACCTGTAGCATATAGGGCGGTCCAAATAACAGGCCTCAGTATGGAACCCTCCGCACTGAGGGCATAGAGCCCTCCCCTGCTGCTGGAACCTTCCTCCGGGACGACCTGACTGATGGGGTCTCCTGCTGTCGGATCCTAGTCTCCACTGATTATTCGGCTGATAACGGTGCACGGATGGCGGTTCACTGGCTGAGGACTGTGCATAAGATTGGGATGTCCCTGATGGCCTCCTCCCCTGAACTGGTCTCCCCCTCTGAAACTGCACTCCCTGAGTGAGCCACCGACCGGGCTCTGCTACTACTCTCCCTGTCTGCCCGTATCTTTGACTTTCTAGCCTCCGTAGCCTTGGCAAATCCCACAATCTTCCCATAATTCATGTCCGAGTGCAAAGCCGCTGTAGCATCCTTATTCACAACCAAAGGACTGAGACCCTGAACAAATCGTCGAACTCGAGCATCCATGGTCGACACTAACTGGGGAGCATACTTGGACAACCTTACGAACTCCATGTGGTACTCCCAAACACTCATACCGCCCTTCTTGAGGACCTCAAACTCAGTAGCACGGGCTGCCACAGTCTCGGCAGGCAAAAAGTGATCCATGAACGCATCCACGAACTTGCCTCATCTAGCCGAAGGACTTCCCTCCCCACAGGAACCTTCCCACATCTCGAACTAGGAATATGCTGCTCCCCTCAGCCTGTACGAAGCTAACTCAACCCCCTATGTCCCTGTAGCCTTCATCACCCGAAGGGTCTTGTACATCTCATCAAGAAAATCCTGTGGATCGGCCTCTGGATCCGTACCTGAGAACTCTAGAGGGGCCAACCGCAGAAATTGGTTGACTCTGGAGCCGGCGGAATCTCCCTATCCGCTAGAGGACGCAGGGGTAGCATGAGATCTTTGGGCCTGAGCAGCCACCAGCTGAGTTAACATATGAATAGCTCCTCTGAGGTCCCCCTTAGACGTACCGGGACCGGAAGCTGGAACCGTAGAGGGATCAGGAATATCAGCAGGAGGGATTGCAGCACCCCCCGCCGCCGCAGGAACATGAATGCTTTGATCCGAAATAGAAGGGTCCGGCAAATTCAAGGCCGGGGAGTCACTCTCACCTGCACTACCAGGTACATGATTCACAGCCACACTTGGGGTGGCATTGGCCTCAAGGCCGAGTCGAGCTCTCTTCTTTGGTGCCATTACTGAAAAATTTCGGAACAAAGCACGAATTAGACAAGGACATTTTCACTTTCCACCTCACCGCACGATATAGAATAACAACGAAAAGAGTAATTTCCTAAATGTCCGTGTAGCCCCCTAATTATAGATGTTGTCGACGACACACAGATAAGAAGGGCTCTACTAGACACGGCTCCGAGACATCCTAGGACTCTTTTAAAACCTTAGGCTCTGATACCAAGTTTGTCACTCCCCAAAACCGAGGGACACGATTGGCACTCGACCGGGTAGCCCCAATCAAGCGGACCTGGATTCCTTTTTCCATCCCACATATTATCCTGAGATTCCAATGTCCATTATTCAATTATAATTTAGACACATTCTTACAACCTGGAATTTAATTATAGATTTCTGTCATTACCAACATGTGGTATAATACTTACAAAATATACATAACACACACTTTTACTTTACATGGTCTACAAGTCATACTGCCCCAAAATACATATGTACATAACCCACATTTCTTGTCTACGGAGCCTCTAAGAGTACAAAAGAGTTATATAATACTTTCCAGTAACAAGGCTCCGGCTATACCTTACACAAATACCAAAATAAAAATTCGGAAGAAGAGGAACCACACAAGGCTCCGAGAGGAGAGGGGCTCACCAAAACAGCTGATAGGACGTAGAGGAGGCACTACTGTCGGTGGGCTAGAGTACCTGCTATAGAACCACCTACAATCATCACAAGAATGTAGTGCCCCCTGCAAAGGGATGTTAGTACACTTGAATTGTACTGGTATGTATGAACAAACTTTACTCTAAGTAAACTCAATAACGCACATGCAAGAGACAGACAGAGAGTCACACAATCACTGCACAAGATATAGAAAGATACACAATGGGAGTTCCACAAGTTCCACTTCATCCAATCACAATCGCAATTCCACCCTTGTCCCTTCTCAACATTTCACCCTTATTTCTTCTGTTGCAGCGCGCAACATGATCCCACCTATCAATCACAATCATTTATTATGTTTATGTTGCGGCGTGCAACCCGATCCCACCGGACAATCACAATCATTATTTGTATTTCTGTTGCGGCGTGCAACCCAATCCCACCGGACAATCACATCACACCCTTATCACTTCTCACATATTACCCTTATCCCTCCTGTTGCGGCGCGCAACCCAATCCCACCAAACAATCATATCTCATATCAGCAATGACAATTCACAATTCAATCACAGAAATTTCAGCAATAGGAATACAGCTTCTTTACAACCCACAATACATATAAAAAGAAAATCGTGCCACAACAACCTTACCAAAGAGTGAATCATATACGATATTGCCACAACCTTTTTATTCAATTACATCACAACACAACTCCTTTTCCTTACTTGTTACACAACCTTTAGCATACACATTCATACTCTTGGATTCGTTATCCTACTAACATCCTTTCACATAGCATAGTAGTGTGGTGATCAACTAAAGACAGACAAGGAATACACTTCACACTTCAACACAATTCGAACAACCAGTTGCACACATTCACACCAATACACGTACCGTATTCTCGGATACCACAAAGCGATTTTACAAAGATTAAAGTTAGTCATACATACCTGGAGTCGAGTTTCCCCTTTTTAATTTCTATTGCAATTCACTGAACCGCCTAGCACCGTCAATCTAGTTCACAACGCGACATATTTACCTTAGAATTAGGAGTGTCGAATTCATTTGAGCATTTTATCAAACACTATGTGATCCCTTAGATTGACTAAACCTTTTTTAGTGAAAGATTACTCTACTTTCTTCCCTTTACTAGGTTATGGAAGATTATTCGCATGCATGCAAGGTCCCAACTTTTCATCCTCAACAACCAACCTATGTGTGTTTTATTCTTAGTTAAATTCCTAGAATTCGAGAAAAATAGGGTGAAGACTTACCTCTTATGATGAAGAAGATGGCGACTACTCGATAAACTTCCAAGCCTGGGTAGAGATGGAGGACCAATTTGGGGAAGATGAGGACTTCTCTCCCTAGAACCCACTCTCACTTCTCTCTATTTTGTTTAGAAACCAGTTAAAATGAAAGGGGGCAGGGGTTAAATGAAACTGGGGTCGGGTATAAAAATTTAGAAAAGTAAAAGACCGTGTCGAATATGCGGTCAGGAATGCGATCGCATTCCTGACATGCGGTCCGCATATTGGATCGCAGAATGGCCCTCAGGTGGGCCAAAATTTGAAAACAATCTGCCCGGGTATGAGACCACTATGCGGTCCGCATACTCGTTATGCGATCGTATAGTGCATCGCATAACACCCATCCCCAAAACTCAAAGGCAATAATGCGATAGCTATGCGATCCGCAGAACCGAAATGTGGTCGCAGATTGGACCGTATAGTTGTCCTTCAGTTGGGCAGTGATCTGCCCGTGTATGCGACCACTATGCAGTCTGCATACATGTTATGCGATCGCATAGTGCGTCGCATAACACCCAATTTCTGGAAAATTTAATTCCTTAGCTCCCGAGGTACTTTTTGTTCAAATTAGGTCCGTTTTAGGAATTTCCACAGTAAAAGCAACTCGGGGACTCGTTCGGCCATTATTTTAAGCAAGAAATTTTACGGGTCTTTAC
This sequence comes from Nicotiana undulata, assembly GCA_005239495.1. Lineage (NCBI taxonomy): Eukaryota > Viridiplantae > Streptophyta > Magnoliopsida > Solanales > Solanaceae > Nicotiana > Nicotiana undulata. The sequence continues at coordinate 91,274 of ML289521.1, forward strand.
AGAAACCATGGACGGTAGGATTCTACCAACGAGCTGGAACGCCATCCACCTGAAGAAGTACTACTTCTAAGAAAAAGAAGTACCCCTGGTCAGGTATCGCATGATCGATTTTATCTTTGAATATTTAAACTTTACTAACTTTTTTCTATGATAGGCAAAAAGCTAACCCATCACCAGATGATGATATTAGACCTGCAAAAACGCGAGGAAATAACACAATTTCCGGTCTAGGGTTACACTTTCTGATGGATATTTTAAAGGGTTAAGCAGTCATCATCTAAAAAAAATATATACCTTCGAGTCCGGAATGTTTTCCTTTTTCAGGGAAAGGACCACAAAGAAGGAATAATCGAGGGCTCGAGATCTCATTCTTCAACGCTCAAACACTTGGGGGACTATATAATATGGAAGGCCAAAATGAAGCAAAAGACTACCAGAAGTCAGAATGCTCGAGCCTAAAAGAACCATTCACCCAACAAGTCAAGTGATACGAGCAAAAGAACTGAAAACTCCGGCACAAGAATTACGAAAGCCTACTCTGAAAACCCTCGAACCATGTTCAGGTTAGAAGGCAAAATATTAGCTACGAAGAAGAAATGTACATCTCTTATACAAAAAAATTGTTACATCAAAAACAATTAAGGATAGAAGATCATCATCGTTGTACTTAGCCAAAACTGTTGTAATCAAAACAGTTATGAAATCTTTGTACTCAAATAAAAAACTGTTATTCAAATAAAAAAGTTACGGATGAAAGATCAAAACCCTTGTATATATTCTCAAAACTGTTATCAAAGAAAATAGTTATGGATTACAATACATTTCTCTCATACTTACAACTGTTGCAAATAAAACAGTCATGGGAAAAACCCAATACTTACGAAAACTGTTACTAATGAAAAACAGTTACTTCCTTGTATTAACTCGAAAAAACTGTTATCTACTAAAAACAGTTACGAAATACAAGTGATTATCAAATCTGTTAAAACAAAACAGTTGCAACATGAGTTTTAGATGACAAACATAACACATGTAAAATGTTGTGAAAGTTCAAGCAAAAACCTCTCACAAAAACATTCTTAAACATGTGAAAAATTCCTATCACTCTATTGCATTTTCAATGAAGTTGAGACGTCTTCTTCATTAAAACATTAAAAGGGCCCTAATTCATAAACAAAGCCTCTTATAAACAGAGGCTAAAAAGCTTATACTACACCCATCATAAAAGGGTTCAAAGTAAAGCACGCATCTTTATGCAAAGAAAGCTTAGAGGTACGAACAGAAACCTCACAAAAGCAACACAAAGCAATAGACTTGAGTAAAGAGTAAGGCTCAAACTCATAACAAAAAGTCTCAAAAATATTGATATAAAAGAGGCTAAGTTATAAACTAAGTACTAAACTAGTACTTAGCCGCATAGATATATATATTTTTTGCCCCTAAATGGTCAATTGGGGACTTTAGAAGTTTCAAATTTACTCCCGATGGAGCTGGGAGTAATTACACCAATCCAATAAAAAAGAAAAAACAAGGGTGACTAAAAGTCTTCATTCTCTAGGGGGAGGAGGAGAACCAGCTTCTTCTGAAGAATCGTCCGCTTCTTCCTGGGCTTCATCAGCTGGAGAGAGATCAAAACCTTGTTGAGCCTTCTCCATAGATTCCCTAGATTTTGCAATCTCATCATCAAGGTCAAAGCCTTCTCGACTCATTTCCAACAATGTATCATGGCGAGCACTCATATATGCCCTACTCACGTCGACAGCCATTGATTCTTCAAGGTCAACATAGTCCCTTGACCAAACCTGAATCTCGCCCTTCAAATTATCATTCTCAGTCTCAGTGGCTCATAAGACAACCTTTAGAGATGCAATTGATTCCTCCAAAGTCTGAACCTTCATTTGAGCTTCACGGAGATCTTCTTGAACCTGGGAGAGATTGCGCACAAGTTCACCAGAATATTCCTCTTTCTCCCCCAACATGTGCTTCAGGTGCCGGATTTCCTCCGTAGCAGCTTTGACAGTTGCTCAGCAAATGAAGATTCAAGAACATCTTTATCCTTATTGACCTGGCTGAAAGAAGCTTTCTCCACTGCCAGCTCTGCCTTAACAACCTTCAATTGCTCCCTCAAGGTATCTCTCTCATCCTCTAAAGCTCCCATCTCTATTCGAAGACTGTCGTACTGTGCTTTAATATCATCGAGCCCATGGAACACCTTCAACTCATTTTCATAATTGGAAACTCTCTTCATAAGCTCCAAACCAATAAGGTGCGTCTGCAAAAACAGTAAAACAATCAAATGTGTTAAACTGTTAATTAAAGAACAACATGTGTGAAAAAGTTCTTCCAAAGTACATACCTTTAAAGAGTTATGCACCACCTCATTGGCCCAAGTAAGAGTTGCGTGGCTATCAATCTTGGCCCTCTCCTCAGAGCCAATTAAAGGCTTAAGCCATACCTCTGGCTCACCAATCTTCTTGAAGAGGCTGGAACCTCAATTGTTACTCTTCTCATCTCCCTGCTAGAAGACCCTTCTTCTATAACAGAAGGCACGGAAGGGACAGCGGAAAAGAGAGAGGGACCGGAGGCTAAAGAAGCCGCAGGCACTTCGATAGAGACGAACGGAAAAGAAACTGAAGAAATAACAGGTATGGGAGGAGGAACAACAGCCATAGAGTGAGGAGCAGGAACGGCAGCAAAACCTGGATAGATGGTAGCCAGGGGAACATCATCAGGGTCCATTTCAAAACCTTCATGAAATAGACGCTCGGCAGGATCTCGAGTTGGGGACTGGGATTGATCACGAGAAGAAGAAGGCCTGATTGCCAACACGGAAGAAAGAGGCGCGGGAGTAGACTCATCGTCAGAAACTACCCGCCTTCTTCTCGCCCGGTGCACTAAAGCACCCTCTTCTTCATCCTCATCTTCTCCTCCAAAGCGAGAACCTTGAACCTTTCTTTTTGAAGCACTAGCTAAGACATTCTGGGCATAAGATAACGACATTTTCGGAAGCGATGAAGATGCCCTACGGGAAGAAACCCCTATCAAAAAAAAAGAGAAAGAATTAAACAAAATTCAGGTAAGGAAAGAAAAGAGAAAAACTCTACTTACCATGAGTCTTGACAATCCATTTATACTTTGTGGAAAAGTACTTCCAGGATCTTTCCTCGGCAGGAGCAGCAGTTAACATTCTTTATAACCAACTACGAATATCGGAGACATTCTCGACAATATTCATAGTTGCTGAAAACAAGAGGAAACAGATGCGGTGTTAAAAACATAATACAACTTTATGTAAAGAAGACAGGTGCAAACCAAAGTACTTACTCAGGGAAGGGAAGATTATTTTCACCCACTAGAACAGCAGTGGGAACAGCAATGTACCTCAAGTACCAACCTCTGTCGTTATCATCATCAGGGGTTACTAAAACTCTTTTACTCCGAGCAGCCAGAATAAAAATCCCTTGACGAAATCGAGCAGGTGAATACAAATGCATCAGATGATGAAAGGTGAAAGGAATGGAAACCTTTGAAGCTAAAACTCTTAGACAATCAACAACACGCTATACTAAGGGAACAACCTGTCCTAGGAAAATATTGAAAAAACGGCAAAATTCTATGATAACAGGGTCAACGGGAGGCTGAAATTCTAATGTGAAAGGGTAAGTATAGACATAAGAAAAACCTGTCTTGTAAGACGTGATTCTTTGGGTATTACTTGGCACAAGAATGGGAACGTTAGACTCCCAAGTGCATTCCCTACGAACAACAGGAATATGACCTACAGTAACAATGGTAGCGTATTTCTCTACACTATCTAAAGAAGAAGCTTGTTCGACGATGGAAGAATTTACTTTTGGAAAAACTATCTTAGCAGGAAGCATTTTGTCAACTCTGGGTTCACGAATATCATCCTTGTTCTTAGAAACAGAATGAGAGGATCTACCTCTGGGAGAAAACAAAGACCTACTAGAAGAAGGAGAAACTAAAGGAGATGAAGAACCTCTAGTGGAAACAGATCCTAAACTCCTCAATCGACCACCTCTCCGGCCCCTAGATGAAGCAGAAGAAGGAGACGCCAAAGTTTCAACATTGATAACCTTTTTAGGTCGACCAGATGAAGACATATTTATGCAAGCTAAGGAAAATTTCTTCACCAAGGAAAAATCAAATTATAGAAGTGTTTCGTGAAAGAGAAAGAAAGAAGACGATTATTTATACCTAATGGCAACCGTCAAAGCATGGAAAAGTAATGATGGAAAGTCATAATTAAGAGTGTCACTTCAGAATTGATGCGGCGAATTGTTGCGGAGCCAATCAAAGACAAACATGTGGAAGAAGCATTAAAATAGAAGTAATACATGATGAATGCATTCAATAAAGGATACAATGTCTCGGAACAAAGCGGCGGCAAAATATTCCCGCCATAAATGCATATCCACTTACCAAGTATTATACGCCAAATACATGGCAAGTGGAGGGACTATCTGTATTGGTAAAAAATAGCTTTACACGTAGCCAGAATCTGCATGACTCAGCCAACTATGTGGACCAAAGAAAACAGCACATGTGGAGGTAAAAATACACGGACGCACGGGATAAAAGAGATACGGTTAGTATACTATTTCATATAATAGCCACGAGAAAGAGACACGGTTGAAATGAATCTAGACAAAGCAACGGGAAGGTACAAGATTAACTCAACAGGCACGGAATTGATTTATCAACCACGAGTATATCAGCCACGGGAAACCTAATGAAGAAGAAGAGACACGGTCATGACGAATCTGGACACAATAATGGGCAGATTCGAGGATCAACAGTTAATGTCATATACGTTATGTAACTCCTAAAATAACAGTTATGATTCACCATTGTAACGCCTCATTAATGTAATAATTAGTCATTAATGAGCCATCATTACTGGAATCCAAACGTTGTACTAGGAGAATCTCCCTATAAAAGGGAAGAAAATGTAACAAACAAGACATCTAAATTCTCGAATACAAACTATTTTACTTCTCGCATATTGCTATCAATCTATTGTTCCTTTACTTATTATTTCATTCTCTTTTCGATTATCAGTAACCCGAGTTTATCCTAAAATAGCTTTGGTCAAAGAATCTTATTCTTTGGTTAAACAGTACACTCACACGCACGTCACCTAGCATGGGTGCCACCTCCAAACAGTCACATTATATCAATTCTGGGTTTCATACCCTCAATACTAGATTTAAAACTGTTACTTACCTCAACAACGTTGAAATCCTACTCCGAAATGCCTTTTCCTCTCGAACCGGCCTCCAAATGACACGAATCTAGCCACAAGAAATAAAATACGATCAATATAATCTAAAGGAATAAATCCCACAATGAAAATACCAAATCATAGGCCAAACCCCGAAATTCACTCAAACCCGGGCCTAGGGCCCACGTCTCGAAATTCGACAAAAATCACAAAAACCGAAAGCTCATTCACTCACGAGTCTACCCATACTAAATTCATCAAAATCCGACATCATTTGGTCCCTCAAATCCCCAATTTACACTCTCCAAAATCCCAAGCCCTAACCCCTTATTTAACTTCCAAAATCCTACTACTTAGGTAGAAATCAACGGGAAAACACCATAGTTAATGATAATAGAGCTCAAGCTAACTTACCACAGTGAATATCCTTGAATCCCTTCAAACATCACTCCAAAAGCTCCAAAATCTGAATTGAAAATGGTGGAAATGAGCAAAAATTACGAAGTCCCCTTTTTATACCTTCTACTCAACGAAACCGCACGTGCGGTCCACTTGCCCGCTTCTGCGAAATCGCACCTGCGAAATTTGCATCGCATGTGAGGAACTCACTTAATATCCCAGATTCCACATTTGTGGCCAACCTCTCGCACCTGCAGTTGCACCTACGCATCTCCCTCAAGTTCTGCGGAATTTGCCAATCTCCTCACTTCCGCATCTGCGACTCAGCCTCGCATCTGCGGGCTCGCAGATGCGACCCCCCTCACGCACCTGCAGTTCTATCCCAGGTCCTCTAGTCCGCATCTGCAGCTCCGCAAGCGCACCTGTGGCCTCGCACCTGCGGCCCCCCCTCCGCAGGTGCGAAAAAACACCAGCAGCAGCAGTTCAGCTGCATTTCCAAATTCCAAACCTCCCGTTAGCCATCCAGAATCACCCTGATACCCTCGAGACCTCAACCAATACCAACAAGTCATATATCAACATACAAACTTAGTCGAACCTTCGAACCACTCAAAACAACATCAAAACACCAAATTACCCTCGGATTCAAGCCTAAGAACTTCTAAACTTCCAAATTCTGCAAACGACGCCGAAACCTACCAAACCATGTCCGAATGACCTCAAATTTTACACACACTTCACAAATGACACTATGAACCTAGTCCAACTTCAAGAATCCATTTCAACCTCGATATCAAATTTTCCACTGCCGACCAAAATCGCCAAATTTTCAACTTTTGTCAATTCAAGCCTCATTCTACTATGGAACTCCAAATCACATTCCGAACGTGCTCCTAAGTCCAAAATCACCTAACAGAGCTGACAAAACCATCAACATTCAAATTCGAGGTTGTTTACACACAAGTCAACATCCGGTTGACTTTTCTAACTTAAGCTTCTAATTTAGAAACTAAGTGTCTCAATTCACTTCGAAACCACTCCAGACCCGAACCAACTAACCCGATACGATGAAATACAGTTGTAAGGCACAAAAGAAGAAGAAATGGGGGAAACGAGGCCATAACTCTCAAAACGACCGGATGGGTCGTAACATCCTCCCCCTCTTAAACTAAAGTTCATCCTCGAACGGGTCTAGAAACATACATGGAGTCTCAAATAGGTGAGGATATTTGCTCTGCATATCCTGATCGGTCTCCCAGGTGGCCTCCTCCACAGGCTGACCTCTCCACTGCACCTTCACTGAAGCTATATCCTTTGACCTTAATTTCCGGACTTGCCGATACAAAATGGCCACCAACTCCACATCATAAATCATATCACCCTCCAACTGAATCATTCTCAAGTCCAAAACTTGGGACGGATCTCAAATATACGTCCGGAGCATGGGAACATGAAACACTGGATGCACACTCGACAAGCTGGGTGGCAAGGCAAGCTTATAAGCCATCTCCCCTATCCTTTGAAGCACCTCGAAAGGCCCAATGAACCGGGGGCTCAACTTTCCCCTCATCCCAAACCTCATAACACCCTTCATGGGTGATACCTTCAGCAGAACCTTCTCCCTAACCATGAAAGACACATCACGAACCTTCCTGTCTGCATAGCTCTTCTGCCTAGACTGCGTCATGCGAAGCCGCTCCTGAATCAAATTCACCTTATCTAATGATCCTAGACCAAGTCTATACCCAAGAGCCTAGCCTCACCCGGCGCGAACCATCCTACTGGAGATCTACACCTCCGCCCATATAAAGCCTCGTACGGAGCCATCTGAATACTCGACTAATAACTGTTGTTATATGCAAACTGCGTGAGCGGTAAGAACTGGTCCTATGCATGCCCAAAGTCAATGACACAAGCGCGTATCATGTCCTCCAATATTTGAATAGTGCGCTCGGACTGCCCGTCCGTCTGAGGGTGAAACGTTGTGCTCAACTTAACCTGAGTACCCAACTTTCGCTGCACGACCCTCTAAAACTGCGATGTAAACTGAGTACCTCTATCTAAAATGTTGGAAACTCGGACACCATGCAGGTGAACAACCTCTCGGATATAAATCTCAGCCAACCGCTCTGAAGTGTAATAAGTACCAACTAGAACGAAGTGCGCGGACTTGGTCAGCCAATCCATAATAAACCAAATAGCATTGAACTTCCTCGAAGTGTGTGGGAGCCCAACTATGAAGTCCATGGTGATCCGCTCCCACTTCCACTCTAGGATCTCTAACCTCTGAAGCAAGCCACCAGGTCTCTGATGCTCATACTTAACCTGTTGACAATTTAGACACCGAGCCACAAAACCAACTATATCCTTCTTCATCCGCCTCCACCAATAGTGATGTCTCAAATCCTGGTACATAACCGCAGCACCCGGATGGATGGAATACCGTGAGCTATGGGCCTCCTCAAGAATCAACTCCCGAAGCCTATCTACATTAGGAATACATGTCCGGCCATGCATCCTCAACACGCCATCATCACCAATGGTCACATCCCTAGCATTACCTCATTGAACCTTGTCCTGAAGAATGAGCAAGTGGGGATCATCATACTAACGCTCCCTGATACGCTCATAAAGAGAAGACTTGGAGACCACGCAAGCCAATACTAGACTCGTCACTGAAATATCCAATCTAACAAGTTGGCCCGCTAAGGACTAACCATCCAATGCCAAGGGTCTCTCTGATGCTGGGAGATATGCCAAACTTCCCAAACTCTCCGCCCAACGACTCAAAGCACAGGCCACCACATTGGCCTTCCCTAGATGGTACAAAATAATGATATCATAGTCCTTAAGAATATCTAACCATCTTTGCTGACACAAGTTAAGATCCTTATGCTTAAATAGATGTTGCAAACTCCGGTGATCAGTATAGATCTCACAATGAACCCCATACAGATAACGACGCCAAATCTTCAAGGCGTGAACAATGGTTGTTAACTCAAAATCATGGACAGGATAGTTCTTATCATGAGTCTTCAATTGGCGCGAGGAATAGGCAATCACCCTACCCTCCTGCATTAGAACACATCCAATACCTATCCTCGAGGCATCAGAATACATGGTATAAGAACCTGAAGTTGATGGCAGCACTAATATTGGAGTTGTGGTCAAAGCAGTCTTGAGCTTCTGAAAGCTCTCCTCGCACTCATCCGACCACCTGAATGAGCACCCTTTTGGGTCAATTTGGTCAAGGGCGATGCAATAGATGAAAATCCCTCCACAAAACGACGGTAATAGCCCGTCAAACTAAGAAATCTCCTAATCTCCATGGGTGAGGACGGTCTAGGCCAACTCTGCACCGCCTCTATCTTTTTCGGGTCCATCTAAATACCCTCAGTGGACACCACGTGCCCCAAGAATTCTACTGAACCAAGGCAAAACTCACACTTCGAGAACTTTGCATAAAGTTTCTCCTCCCTCAATCTCTGTAATACAATCTTCAAATGATGTGCATGCTCCTCCTGGCTACGAGAGTATACCAGGATATCATCAATGAATACAATAACGAATGAGTCCAAATAGGGCTGTAATACACTGTTCATTAAATGCATGAACGTTGTTGGGCCATTGGTCAGCCCAAATGACATCACCAAGAACTCATAATGGCCATATCGGGTCCTGAAAGTTGTCTTAAGAATATCTGAATCCTCAATCTTCAGCTGGTGATACCCGGACCTCAAATCAGTCTTGGAGAACACCCTCGCTCCCTGGAGCTGGTCAAATAGATCATCAATACAAGGCAAAGGATACTTGTTCTTGACTGTGACCTTGTTCAACTCCCTGTAATCAATGCACATCCTCATGGAACCATCCTTCTTCTTCACAAATAGAACCGGTGCACCCCATGACACACTAGGCCGAATAAGCCCCTTATCAAGGACTTCCTGAAGTTGTTCTTTCAACTCTTTCAACTCCGTCGGTGCCATGCGATACGGTGGAATAGAAATGGGCTGAGTGCCTGGCACCAAATCAATATCCCTGTTAGGCAGCATTCCCGGCAGGTCTGCAGGAAACACATCCGAAGGATCACGTACCACGGGAACAGAATCAATGGCAGGAGTCTCTGCACTAACATCCCTCACAAAAGCCAAATAGGAGAGACAACCCTTCTCAACCATACGTTGAGCCTTCAAATATGAAATCACCCTACTAGGTACATAGTCTATAGAACCACTCCACTCCACCCTCGGAAATCCCGATATCGCTAATGTCACGGTCTTGGCGTGACAATCTAGAAAAGCATGACGTGGAGATAACCAATCCATACCCAATATAACATTGAAGTCAACCATACTGAGCAACAAAAGGTCCACTCAGGTCTCCAAACCCCCAATAGTCACCACACATGATTGATACACGTGGTTCAAAATAATAGTATCGTCCATAGGAGTAGATACATGAACAGATAAAACTAAAGACTCACGGGGCATATCCAGAAAATGAGCGAAATACGAGCAAACATATGAATACGTGGAACTAGGGTCAGATAGTACAGAGGCATCTCTGTGATAAACTGAGACAATACATGTAATCACAGCATCTGAAGCAATAGCATCTGGTCTGGCAAGGAGGGAAAAGAAATGGGCTTGGCCACCGCCTGATCTGCCTCCCCCTCTCGGGCGACCCCTAGCTCACTAGGCTCCACCCCTAGTTGGCTGAGCTCCACCCCTGGATGGCTAGGCGGGTGGTGGAGAAACTGGTTCTGATGTCATCGATCGAGTACTCCGTTGTGGAGTCCCACCCAATAGCCTAGGGCAATCTCTCATAATGTGACCAAAATCTCCACACTCGAAACAACACATCCTCTGACGAAACTGCTACTCCTTATGCCCAAAAGAACTACTCGGAGATACCTGAGTGGACGGGCAGGATGAGAACTCTGTGTTGGTAGTGCATGAAATGATGACTGGCCATGCTGATAACTGTGAGAACCATGGCCAAATGATGCACCAAGGTGAAATGGCCGAGTTATTTGAGAATGTCTAAAATGACGACCTCTACCGAGATAGAACTTACCTCTAGAAGGAGCACCACTGAATCCACCCTGACCACGAGGCCTCTTGGACTCTCTCTCAACCCTCTCCTGATCGCGAACCATCTCAATCTACCGAGCAATGTCGACAACGTCATCAAAGGTATCATCAAACACTCTCTCTCTCTCTAGTCATAAGCAACCGTAGCTGAAAAGTGAGACCATCTATAAACCTCATGATCCTCTCCCTGTTTGCGGGAACAAACTAGATAGCATGACAGGCCACCTCTGACAATCACATCTCATACTGCGTCATAGAAATATCACCCTGGAGAAGCTACTCAAAGTGTCTTGCACAACTCCTCTCTGCGGGACTAAGGCACGAACTTCTCCAAAAAGACCACGGAGAACTACTGCCGTAAGGGACGATGCGCCAACAGGCCTACACCTCTCGTAAGTCTCCCACCATCTGAGTGCAGCCCTAGAAAACTAAAAAGTAGTGAATGAGACCTCAGAAGTCTCCAGAATACCCGTTGTACGGAGTATCCTCTAATACCTGTCCAAGAACTCTAGGGCATCCTCTCTCTTTGTGCCACTGAAAGGTGGAGGTTGGAGTCTCCCAAACCTCTCCAACCTATGCTGATCATCCTCAGGGATAGAAGGAATCACATAATCCTGAGCAGCTGCAACCGGCTAGGTTGGTGGTGCCCCCGGTGTCTGGAGGGCGGGGAGTCTGAATGCCTCCCCCAGCTTGAGAAGTGGTTGCGACTGTCGAAATAGAGACCGCCTGAGCAAGGCCAGTACATACTGACACAATCAGAGCTAGGGCCTCCTAAAGGCCAGGAATCACAATAGGCACAAGTGATGCCTGAGTTGGTCCCGCTGGGACATCTACAACTGGGACCTGGTCCTGATCTGGGGCGACTGGTGGATCTGCAGGTACTGCCCCATCTATTGTGCGGGCTGCACCTCTGCCACTACCACGGCCTCTACCGCAGCCTCAGCCTCTCACGGCCTCGGTTGGTGATACTGGTGGCTGGCCCTCTTGACCGGTAGCACGAGTCCTCACCGTCTGTGAGAGAATGAAACAACATATGTTTAGTGTTACGGCCCAAACCGGTGGGCCGCGACAGATGCCCGAGTCCTACCTGTCGAACATCCTTAAGCATGTGTCTACATTATAAACATGAATAACATATGTGAGGGAAACCTATTCAAAATACATATGTACATATACATGCGGAGTGCAGTGGGCGAGGCTGCTATAGACAATAATATACCCAAAAGTGGAAGTCGGCAAGGTCACATACTATCCAACTATACATAATTATCTACAGACCTCTAATAGAAAATACAATTGTACAAGGACGGGACTAGGCCACGTCATACCCATATATGTATACAATCATATCGTACCAAAATCAAAAGCAACTTCGGATCACGTGGAGCACACCAACTCTCACTGATCAAGGACCTAAGAAGGGGGGTTGTCAGCTTGCCTACCTGCACCTACGGGCATGAAATGCAGGCCCCAAGAAATAGGGCGTCAGTACGAATAATGTACTGAGTATGTAAAGCAGTACGTAACAGACATAGATGAAACATGGAATAAAGAATTCCGACTGTAAGTCTAAATCACTTCGTAAATCCTGAAACATTTATAATATCGTGCACGTGCGTGTAAATGGCATGTCATGCATAGGTATAGGTATACATAATATCATCAAGCCTCTGAGGGCATCCCATCATATCATCTCGGCCATTGTGGAAAAAATCATCAACATATACCAACTAATCAGGTGGTGGTGTGTAGGGATGTTCATGGTTCGGTTTGAATCGGTTTTCTATAAAAAGAAACCAAACCAAGTAAGTCGGTTTTTCAAATATTAGAACCAAACCAAACCAATTAAGTCGGTTTTTTCTTGATTCGGTTTATGTCGGTTTTTTGGTTTTTTGGTTATTTGTCGGGGTTTTCTTAAACATAAGACATACACTACCAAACATATTCTGGCGACCACATTTTCAACGTGACACTATCAAATAAAATTCTCTTTGAGAAATCTATTATTTACTAAAATATATTGATGATAATTGAATCAAATAGTGATGAATAATTTAAGGACTCAATTAAAAATATATTTTTTTATACATGAAATGGAATCTTATACTTAACAAAAGAAAACTACCAATCAAACTAGAATATAAAGGTAAAGAATTGTACAAAAAGTGCAAACGATTAACATTCACCACAAAAATTTTAAAACTTTGTATAAAAATTTGATCGGTTTAATAATAAATTTGAAATAGCTACCTATAGTCGGTTTGGTTCGGTTATTTTTTTATTAAAGTTAAAACCAAACCAAATTTGATCGATTTTTTTGGTCGGTTAGGTTTGGTTTTCGTTTTGGTTCGTTTTTTTGGGTTTTTATGAACACCCCTAGTGGTGTTTATATAACTTTGTAACCTTTTCCCATATCCCATATACATATATGTATACATATACCGCGTATATAATGCCATTTGGTCATTGGTAAATGTACATGTATAAATGAATCAAATGCATGAAGATATGTTAATACTCTCAATATTTATTTCGGATAAACTTTATCAACTGTGTATTATTCTGAGACCCATGAACAGAAGATATAATAATATATCATATCGGGCATCAAGAACATAGAGACCCCTAGTATTTCTATGAATAGAGTCGTTTATGAAAGTTGTGCATTTACTCATCTCTTTTTGTATCATTTGATCATGCCAAAAAGAAAAAAGGGACAGCCTTAACATACTTGGAGTAGTGAAAATCTGTATAATATTCTTAGAAAAGGTTGCACCGTAATTCCTTAAAATCGCAAAATCTCATGTTGCTAATGTGCTAAGAAGTCTCGTTGGATTTTGGTTGAAGAGATCACGTTGTAGTGTTTTGTAGGAATTTGTAAGAATCATGTTGCTAATGTGCAAAATCTCACGTCTGATTGTAGTCTTTGTATTCAATATATTAGAAGTGAAATTAGCATCTGATTGTAGTGTCTTTGTATTCAAAATGTTAGAATGAAGTTAGCGTCTGATTGTAAGGTATTTGGTATTGAAAATGTTAGAGATGAAGTATTTTTGTAACTAACACATTTGTTTTCCACCTAATCAACAATGACTAAGAGTAATGTCTTTAGGAAGTGACTTGCTGCCACGTAGGGGTGGGATGGGCATTTTAATTTTTATCCACTAATTTATTAATTAATTTGGTAATATCTCGTTACCCGATAATTAACCAATCACCCACATAATTAAGAATTGTCTCAAATTACTTAAAATATTACTCATTTTTTATATACTTTATACATCATACCATCACGGTCATATGGTGCCTTGTATGGTACTAGTCCATAAATATCAGGTATTATAGCTCGCACCGTATTTTATCCCAAATCGACAATCTTCAACGAAACTCATTTTCTTTAATTCGTGTACCATTTACCCTTCATGGCACTTACTTATCGCTTGTTATAAATAGCATAAATACGTTATCCTCAAGATAATCTCATTTTCGAGTCTACGTCGATTAACTGAAGACGAAACTTTAATGTACGAAAACGCGAGATGTAACATCTAGTTACCAGGATAAACAGATTCGCACAACAAGAATCCAATAATGTGAAGTATTTCCTAAGGGTTCTGCAGCCTCTCAAAGATAAGTACAGACGGATCTGTATCGATCCGCAAGACTCTACTTACCCGCTCATGACTCGTGAGACCTATGTAACCTAGGCTTTGATACCAACTTGTCACAATCCAAAACCTAGAATGTTCTTATGGCGTCTATCGGTGGTACTAGGTAAGCCGACCTTCCCAAAAATACTTTCAAATTAAATATAAAAGTAAAGCAAAGTTTTCCATATCAGGAATTTTTCATAAAATCAAAGTTGAACTCAAATTAGAAACAAAGTGCGGAAAACCCAAACATCGGGGAGTCACCAAGTCATGAGTGTCTAAGTATTAAAACTATTGCAACCAATGTCTAAATATCAGCACAAAATGGAAAGAAATGTAGAAGGAGTAACAAGGTTTTGCGGACGCTGGCAGCTACCTTGCAGTCTTCGAAACTCAACAGGCATGGACTCAACGGTCTCCGTGCTCAGATACACATGTAGTGCAGGGTGTAGCATGAGCATAACAGACTTAGCAAGTAACAACAATAAATAAGGAATTGAGAAGTAGAGACGAGCTATACAGAATAATTTAGTTGATAATTTTAACAGTTAAGAGTAAACATAAGTAAAAGATATGTTGCATAATTTACCAATTCTAGCAAGACAAATATCAGCTAAATGCAGCAACAAATAAATGAAACCTCAAAGGTACTGTTACTCGAACCCTCAATAACTCGACACTCGAATCTCAGCCCTCAATGCACACGCTCACTAGGTACCTACACTCAATAGGGGTGTTCAGACTCCGGAGGGGCTCCTACAACCCAAGCGCTATAATCGGCACGGACAATGCACGTGCTGCACGGACAACTCATGGCTAGAATATCATATCGAGGCCCACACGGACAACTCACGTGCCACCATATCACATCAAAATCTGCAGGGACAACTTACGTGCTAAGGTATAATACCTCACAACAGGCCTTCGGCCTCACTCAATCATGGACCTCTCTAGTCTCACAGCTCTCAATAAAGAAAGGGAAAAACAACCCAAATCAAAGTATTACAGTGTATCAGAAAGTAGATAGCAGAGACTGAGGTAAACATGTACAAGAATCACTATGACTAAGTATAACTACCATGAGCAAGTATATAGCCTAAGCATGAGTTCTAACATGAAAGGTAGTCAAATTCCTAGCAGATAGGAATGCACATAAACACAAATAAAGATTATTAGACTCCATAGTCTCACGGAACGGACCATGTCTCAATACCTCACGGCGTACACCCACACGCCCTTCACCTAGCATGGGTGCCACCTCATAAAATGTCAAATTATATCAATTTCTGGTTTCATACCCTCAATACTAGATTTAAAATTATCACTTACCTCAATAGCGTAGAAATCTTACTCCGGAATGCCCTTTCCTCTCGAACCGGCCTCCAAATGACCTGAATCTAGCGACAAGCAATAAAATACGATCAATATGAGCTAAAGGATTAAATCCCACAAGGAAAATACCAAATTATAGGCAAAATTCCGAAATTCACTCAAACCCGGCCCCTGGGCCCACGTCTTGAAATCCGACAAAAGTCACAAAACTCGAAATCCCATTCACTCACGAGTCTACCCATACTAAATTCATCAAAATCCGACATCATTTGGTCCCTCAAATCCCCAATTTACACTCTCCAAAATCCCAAGCCCTAACCCCTTATTTCACTTCAAAAATCCTACTGCTTAGATGAAAATCAACAAAAAAACACCATAGCTAATGATAATAGAGCTCAAGCAACTTACCTCAGTGAATATCCTTGAATCCCCTTCAAACATCACTCCAAAAGCTCCAAAATCCGAATTGAAAATGGTGGAAATGAGCAAAAATCACGAAGTCCCATTTTTATACCTTCTGCCCAGTGAAACCGCACTTACGGCCCACTTGCCCGCTTCTGCGACACCGCACCTGCGGAAGAGGAACTCACTTAATATCCCAGGTTCCACATGTGCGGCCAACCTCTCGCACTTGCGGTTGCGCACATGCGCATCTCCCTCCGCTTCTGCGAAATTGGCCAATCTCCTCACTTCTGCATCTGCGACTCAGCTCGCATCTGCGGGCTCGCAGATATGACCACCCTCACGCACATGTTGTTCCAGACCAGGTCCTCTATGTCCGCATCTGCGTCTCCCCAAGCGCACCTGCAGCCTCGCACCTGCGGCTCCCCCTCTACAGGTGCGGGAAAACACCAGCAGCAGCTGTTCAGCTGCATTTCCAAATTCCAAACCTACCGTTAGCCTTTCGGAATCACCCCGAGCCCCTCGGAACCTCAACCAAACATACCAACAAGTCATATATCAACATAAAAACTTAGTCAAACCTTCGAATCACTCAGAAAAACATCAAAACACCAAATTACCCTTGGATTCAAGCCTAAGAACTTCTAAACTTCCAAATTCCGCAAACGACTCCAAAACCTACCAAATCGCGTCCGAATGACCTCAAATTTTACATACACTTCACAAATGACACTACGAACCTACTCCAACTTCCTGAAATCCATTCTGACTCCGATATCAAATTTTCCACTACCGACCAATCGCCAAATTTTGAACTTTTGCCAATTCAAGCCTAATTCTACTGCGGACCTCCAAATCACATTTCGGACGTGCTCCTAAGTCCAAAATCACCTAACGGGGCTGACGGAACCATCAAAATTTAAATTCGAGCTCGTTTACACACATGTCAACATCCGGTTGACTTTTCCAACTTAAGTTTCTAATTTAGAGATTAAGTGTCTCAATTCACTCTAAAACCACTCCGGACCCGAACCAACTAACCCGATACGATAAAATACAACTGTAAAGCACAAAAGAAGTAGAAATGGGGGAAACGGGGCTATGACTCTCGAAACGACCGGTCGGGTTGTTACATGGCGCCAGATCTTAAGCGCGAACACCACAACAGCTAACTCAAGATCATGAGTCGGATAATTCTTCTCGTGAGCTTTGATTTGTCTCGATCTGTAGGCTATGACTTCACCATTCTGCATTAATATAGACCTATTACCAACCCTTGAAGCAACAAAATAAACAACGAACCATTCAGTTCCTTCCGGTAGTGTCAAGACTATAACCTATGGGCTGCGACAGGCATCGGATACCTTACTCAACCGAGTACCAACATAACATATCATTCTTATCGTACTTTCATTAGAAAATGGGCCAAGAGGGCCATCGTGGGCTTACCAGAATGAACATGGGAGAGTACTCAATATAGGACGACCCAACCTGATATAAGATCTTACACATGTGACATGCGGGCCTATAAGGCCAACATGATCATTTGTAAACTCAAAACATAGGCCGACAAGGTCATACAAGTATCCGTATACATGAAATCTGTCTACAAGCCTCTAAGAGTACATAAGTATCATAAAGTTCGGGATTGAGCCCCGATATACCATTCAATACATGTCCTAATTACATTGACAAAATAAGCAACTCCGGGGCAAATGGAGCGCACCAACATCTTCCGCTGAGCTGATAGCCTACTTGGAGGACTCTCGACCTGTCTATCGGGACCTCCGGGCATGAAACGCAGCGTCCCCCAACAAAGTGACGTCAGTACAAATAATGTACCAAGTATGTAAGGAACGAAATCAGTAAATAATAGACATGAGAGAAACATAGAGTAAAAGACTCAACATGTATGTCTGAATAGCTCTGTAAATCATTTGATATTTTTAATGTCATGCATATGCGTATAAATGTCATACAATGCATAGGTATATGCGTTCAAAACATCATCAAGCCTCTGAGGGCATCCCGTCATATCATCTCGGCCACTGTGGGCAAATCATCAATGTATACTTGTTGATCAGGTGGTGGTGCGTATATAACGTCTTAACATTTTCCCATATCCCATATACATATAATATACGTGTATATAACTTCATCTGGTCATGGGTCAATGTACATGTATAAATACATGAAATGCATAAGAAATAGTTAATAAGATTTCTCGGAATGTCATAAAAATCAATATGCCTTTCGGATAAACTTTATCAAATACGTATTTTTTTTAGACCCATGAACATAAGATATAATAATAATTCACATGGGAAATAAAGAATATAGACACCCCTATTATTTCTATGAATAGAGTCAGTTATGAAAATTGCTTATTTTGCTCGTTTCATTTGTATTATTTGGATCATGCCAAAAATAAAGAAGGGATAGTCTTAACATACCTTAGCTGATTCTTTTGATAATTACTCTAACATATGTCAATTGTGACAACACATAACGACGGATCGAAGTAGAGGGAAATTCGTATGATATTCTTGAGAAAAATTGCATTGTACTCCCTTAGAATCACAAAATCCCGTTGTTATTACGCAGTATAATTTCGTATGAAATTTTGTTTTTGATTGAGATCGTTACTTGCTGAATTTTTTAGCCACCTCTCTGAATTTAATCCACCTCTAATTATGAATTTAGAGGTCTTATATGAACTTCAAAAATTCCCTTACCCATATTCCTTGTTTTTCCTTTTTGTATATTCCTTGTTAAAAAATGAATTTGATCATCATTTTGTTCTTATGTTGAAGCTTTTATCTGTAGATTGTTTGCAATTTGTTGCCACACGTACATACCCCCACGTGTATAGTTGCCCCTTTATAATTATCCAACAAGTTTTACTTAAATATTTATCCACAAATTCAATAATTAATCAATTACCCACATAATTAAAAATTATCTCAATTTACTTAAAATACTACTCACTTTTGATACACTTTATACACCTTACTATCATGACCATGTGGTACCTTGTATGGTACTAGTCCATAAATACCGGGTATTTTAGCTCGGGCCGTATTTTATCCCAAATTGTCAAACTTCGACAAAATTCATTTATATGATTCGCTTACCCTCTTACCTTCACGAATTTACTTATCACTTGTTTGAAATAGCATAATGCTTATAATCTCAAAATAATCCCATTTCTGAACTTACGTCGCTTAACTTACGACGAAATTTTAACACATGAAAATGCGAGATGCAATATCTCATTTTCGAGCTTCCATCAATTTACTTATGGCGTACTTTTACGTACAAAACATGGGGTGTAACATCATTCCCCCCTTGGAACATCCGTCCTCGAATGTTGACTGATGCACTTATCATTCTCATAACCCATAGCTCTTGCGCATACTTTAATACTCTGAGGTTATAGGAAATTATGTTATTTCAAACAAGTGATAAGTTAATTTGCAAAGGTGAGAGGGTAAGAAAATCAAAGAAAGTGAGTTTCGTCGAAGTTTAAAAAATTGGGAATAAAATACGGTCCAAGCTATAATATCCTGTATTTATTGACTAGTACCATACAAGGTACTACGTGACTATTATAATAAGATGTACAAAGAGTATTAAAAGTGAGTAGTATTTTAAGTAATTTGAGATAATTTTTAATTACGTGGGTAATTGATCAATTATTGGAACCATGAGATTAGTGGTTAATTAAGGTTGATTTTGGATAAGGCTTGGACCACAAAAACGTGGCAGCCCTTGAATTTGGCAATAAATGCCATTACATGACTTATAAGAGACATGGCAAGGTGTCTCCTTATTAGAATATTTAGCAACATTTGCTTAGTTTTAAGACTTGAACGTAAATCATACAAAATTCTTTATGTAAGTGGGTTATACAAAATTCCAAAATGCAAAGGAATCTTATCTTGAATAAGTATCAAGAATCCAATACATAAGTGGGTGAGACAAATGCAAAGATCTCTTATGTTGATAAATGCCAAAGTTCATTCGGCAAACATTTTATGCAGAACACAAAGCAAGGGCGATAGTTACTCCATATTATACTAGTAACGGAATTTTTTGATTCTAAGGCAGTATGGTGTAATCCTTCTCAAGAATATCACACGAATTTTTCTCTACTCCGGGTATGTTAAGGCTGTCCCTTTTTTTTGGCATGATCTATACGACATGAACGAAACGAGAAAATGCACAACTTCCATAAAATACTCTATTCGAAAAAATGCTAGAGAAGTGTATATTCTTATCCTTCCATGTGTCATATTACTCTATCATTTGTTCATGGGTCTCAGAAATATGTAAGTTGGTAAAGTTTATTTCATGATATTAATCAGAGGCAAAATAGCCTTATGACGTACCGAGAGATTTTATTGACGTATTTCATATGCATTTCATGCATTCATACATGCACATTGACCCATGACCAGATGGCGTTATATACGCGTATATATGTATGTATATATATGTATATGGGATATGGTAAAGGTTATGGCGTTATATACGCACCACCACCTGATCAGCTGGTATATGTTGATGATTGCCCACAGTGGCCGATATGATATGATATGATATGATATGATATGATATGATATGATATGATGGGATGCCCTCAGAGGCCTGATGATGTTATGAAACATGTACCTATGCACAACATGACATTCATACGCGTATGCATGACATTATAACTATTTCATGAATTACAGAGTTATTCAGACTTACAAGTTGAGTCATTTACTCTATATTTCTTCCATGTTTGTTATGTACTTATTTATGTGACTTACATACTCGGTACATTATTTGTACTGACGTCCCTTTTGCCTGGGGACGCTATGTTTCATGCCCACAGGTCCTGATAGACAGGTCGAGAGTCTTCCAAGTAGGCTATCAGCTCAGCGGAAGGGGTTGGTGCGCTCCATTTGCTCCGGAGTTGCTTATGTGGTCAGTCAGATTAGGACATGTACTGATTAGTATGGCGGGACCCTGTCCCCACATGTATGATATTTATGTACTCTTAGAGGCTTGTAGACATATGTCGTGTACGTGAAAGATTGTACGGCCTTGTCGGCCTATGTTTTGAGTTTATAAATAATCATGTTGGCCTTTTAGGCCCGTATGTCACGTGTATATGATGATGTAATAAGAAAGATACGTTACGTTGGTACTCGGTTGAGTAAGGTACCTGGTGCCCATCGCGGCCCATCGATTTGGGTCGTGACACTAAGGGACATACTCCCTCAAAAACATGTCCGAGAACTGAGTCCATGTAAGTGAGGTTGCCTTGTCCGAACTACTCAACTCATAAGCACGCCACCACTGATAGGTTGCTCCTCTAAGCTGGAAAGTGGTAAAAGAAACCCCACTCGTCTCTGCTATACCCATAGTATAGAGAATACGATGACACTGCTCTAGAAATCCCTGAGCATCATCTGTAGCCAATTCGCTAAAGGTAGGTAGGTGGTACTTCTTGTACCTCTCAAGTCTGAGTTGCTCTACCTCAAAAGCGGATGTCCTTGCCTCATATTGAACCGGATCTACCGTCTGCATAGGAATGAACTCTAGGTTCTGATAAACCTGGACCCTCTACTCAGGAGTACGGGCTGCAGGAGTCTGTGCCCCTCCCCCGGTATAAGATGTGGCGGGAGCTAATGGGATTAATCCAGCCTAAGCTAAGGTGCTGAACATGCTCATGAACTGGGCTACAGTCTCCTGGAAGGCTGGTGAAGCAATAGGAACCTCTGGTGCCTACCCTCCAGCTGGAGCTGTTGGGGACTCCTCTGTCGCAGCTCGCGCGGGTGTATAGCCGGGAAGCTTTTATGTGAAAAACTGAGAAAATCCTAGTTTTTGCCTTAAAAATTTGATTTAAGTTGACTTCGGTCAACATTTTTGGAAAACGGACCCGGACCCGTAATTTGACGGTCTCGGAGGGTCCATAGGAAAATATGGGACTTGAGCGTGTGCCCAGAATCGAATTCCGAGGTCCCAAACCCGAGAAATGAATTTTTGAAAGAAATTATTTTTCTGAAAATATAAGAGATTTTAGAAATTTGATTGTATTTGAAATTTATGGTATCGGGCCCGTATTCTGGTTCCGGAGCCCGGTACAGGTTCAATATGGTAATTATGATATGTCTGTAAAACTTGGTAAGAAACGGAAGTCGTTTGACGAGATTCGGACCCGTAGTTGTAAATTTTGATACTTTGGAAGTTTTGGAATTTTTCTTTGACTTTAAGGCTAAATTCGTTGTTTAAAGTGTTATTTTGACGATTTGATCGCATGAGTAAGTCCGTAGGATATTTTTTGAGGTTGTGTGCATGTTTGATTTGGAGCCCCGAGGACTCGGGTGAGTTTCGGATAGGCGTCAGAGTGTTTTAGACTTAGAAAATCTGGTGTTTTGGTTGTTATCTGGTGTCCAGGTTTTTGACCTTCGCGTTCGCGGTGCAACCCATGCAAACGCGATGTACAAGCTGGGTTGGGGCAGGAATATACCTACGCGAACGCAGGGCCTGGGTCGCGAACGCGGAGCTTGGGGGAATTGCTCTACGCGAACGCGACGGGCCATACGCAAACGCGTAGCATATGGGGCGTGCCTTACGTGAACGTACCCTGGTTGTCGCGAACACATAGACTAAGAGAGGGGCTGGGGGATGGGTAGTTATAACCCTGTGCGAACACGTCCTGTAGCTCACGAACGCATAGGCCAAGTAAGCCAAACCTACGCAACCACGATGAATAAATGCCCAGTCTCCTAAAAACAGTAGCATTTCAGAATTATTTCAAAATTTCATAACTCCTTCAACTAAACTCAAACTTGGGAGATTTTTGAAGAGGGATTGCACCACAAAATCATAGGTATGTGTTCTTACACTTGTTTTCTTCAATTTCCATTAACACCTATTAGATTTCTAGGCCTAAATTATGTTCTTAAGGGTAGACAATTAGGGATTTGGGTAGAGTTAGGTTTTTTTGAATAATTGGAATTTAGACCTTGTTTTGGGGTCGGATTCCACAACTAATTTACGTGTTCGGGCTCGTGGGTGAATGGGTGATCGGGTTTTTGTCCGAACCTCGTGTTTTGACCAAACGGGCCTGGGGTCGATTTTTGACTTTATGGGAAGAATGCTAGAAAACCTATAATTAAGCATTGGAATTGAATTATTTAGCATTTATTGATGTTATTAAGTCAATTATGTCTAGATACAATTAATTTGGAGTCAAGTTCAAAAGGGAAAGTTGTGATTGAGGCTTGATTTTGGTCGTGGAAGTCGTGGCAAGTGTTTGGCCTAACTTTAGCTTGAGGGAATAGGTGTTGTGTCCTATTTGCTATGTGTTAGTATCATGTTCAACTTATAGGTGAGGTGACGAGTACCTATACGTTGGTGTCAAGCATGCCCGTGAGTCGGATATTATGAATTATGTGGTTTTTCATTGATTATTACTTTATTATTGCTTGAGTTTCACTTTGTGGTTATTCATATTGGTGGAAATTCTTGGTATTGACTAGAGTTGAGCATTGTTTTCAATTGAGAAATTCTATGTGAAGATATGTGCGTGGGTGAGATTGGTTATAGTTGTTTCCCGTGCCGGGATGTTATGGTTTATTATTTTAATTCATATTGTTGATTTTTCCTTGCTGGATTTATGTTATTGATATTGTTTGGGTGAGGAAGAGTATAAAGCACGAAGGGTGATGCCGTGTATTGATTATTGTGAGGATGAGAGTGTAAAAGCACGAAGGGTAATGTCGTGCCATATTATGATATTAAAAGCACGAAGGGTGATGCCGTGCCGTTTCTATTGATTTATTGTGAGGAAGAGAGTAAAAGCACGAAGGGTGATATCGTGCATGTGCATTTACTATTTGGTGAGGATGAGAGTAGAAGCACGAAGGGTGATGTCGTGCACTATTATCTCTGTGATGTTATTTCCTGCTGTTCAAGTTGATATTTGAATTGTTGTCTTATTTTGTTATTTCCATTACTTGATATTTCTTTCTCCCCAGCATGTTCCCCTTTTCTTTGTCCTTAATTGTTTACTTCCTGTTGTTATTATTTCCTCCGTATGTTATTAACTTGCACAGGTTGATTTGGTTGTCGTGTCCTAGCCTTGTCACTACTTCGCCGCTGTTAGGCTCGACGCTTACTCAGTACATGGGGTCGGTTGTACTGATGCTACACTCTGCACATCTTTGTTGTGCAGATCCCACTACAGGACCCTACGGACATTAAAGCGAGGAGGCTGCCTTCAGTCCACGTGGAGACACTGAGGTAGTCCTGTTGACATCCGCAGGCCTTAGCGTCCCCTCCTATTTCCTTTGTATTATGTTCTAGTTATTTCAAAAACAGATGTACTTATTTCATTCAGACCATTATATGTGTTATTCATAGACAGTCCGTGAGTTTGTGACTCCAATATTCTGGGATTGGCATTGTAAAATTTCGTAAAGGCATTAAATTGAGTTAATGTACCTTGTTTCATTTCGTACTTTCATTTATGTTAGAGTTGTGTTTCACCTGTTATTGAATAATAACAATGGAATAAAGTAAGTTAAACATTCACGTTGGCTTGCCTAGCGGGTTCAACGTTAGGCGCCATCACGGTCCCGATGGTGGGAAATTTGGGTCGTGACAACAATAAACCAAACTCTACTTACACAGCTTCCCAACAACCCAGAATGTCATGAGTCACAAGGTATAGAAAAGGAAATAACATCTCTATACACCGAAGTCTAGTAAAATCGAATACAGAAGAAATGTGTGACACGTGGAGGAATAGAAGGGGACTCCAAGGTCTACGGATGTGGCAGATATACCTTGAAGTCTCCAACAACTGCCTCGACTCACGGATACTGCGGCTGATAACGAGCACCTGAATCCGCAAACAAAACATGTGCAGAAGAGTAGCATGAGTACACCATAATTGGTACCCAGTAAGTGTCGAGCCTAACCTCGGTCGGGAAGTGACGAGGTCAGGTCAGGCCCACTAGTGTATAATAAGTAAAACATGAGAATAAAGCAGTATAACAAGAGACTAAAACTCAACCAAGGAAACACAATGAAATAACATAACAGTACAGGGAATTAAGCAACAAGGGATCTCCCTAGATACCGTCTTGTAGTCCCAAAAGTAAATATGCAGGGAGAACTCCCGAGGTACAACCTCGTAGTCTCAAAAGTAAATGTGCAGGGGCGAGAGCCCTTCCACACGGGACTCCCGGATCACTATGGCCGACTTTCATCTCTGTTCGACCAGTCGGGTGCTTAGTTTCGTTGGAAAAACCAATGCAAATATCATATTGACTTTCTCTCGCCCTACTTCTAAAGATAGATAGAAAGGTTGGAGAGAAATGAAAGGTAAACAAAAGAGAGAACAAATGCGACAGAAAGCGTCAGAGCTTCGAAAGACTGAAATTGAGCTTGAAATTGAGTGTCCTTGAATTGAGCTTGTCGTATCCTTCCCAACCCAAGACGACAAGGCGGACAAGTTCGAAGAAGATCTCAATTTATAATGAAGAAATGATAGTAGCTCTATGTTTTATAGGCTTTATCATATTCAGTCGGAAGAGTTTAGGTAATACTTTCAAAGTGTGAACTAACCTCTTCCTTTTACACCCAGACAACTGGCAGATAAGCTGGGCATCTAAAGAACATAAGATCCGAGCTGCCGCCAGGCGGTCTCCCGGGATACCGTCCCGTATTCCCAAAAGTAAATATGCATGGGGATCTCTCGAGATTCCGTCCCGTAGTCCAAAAGTAAATACACTGCAAAATCAATTACAACGAGAAGTACAACAAGAGAATCTACAGTCTAGACTAAGTACAAGTCGGGAAAAGAATCAGGAAATTGATAGACATGCTTAAGGGAGTTCAATTAAGCAAATAGGGCACGTAGACATGTTATTCTAATCTAACAGGGTAACTACACATGCTAGTATATTCAATTAAGGTGAAAACAGGTAATTACTCAGTAAAATAAGTTTTTTCAACAAATAGCTCGTGTACGCACTCGTCACCTCGTGCACACGGCGCTCACATAGCAATATTAGTACCAAATCCTAGGGGGATTTCTCCCACACAAGGTTAGGTAAGCCACTTACCTCGAACCAAGCTCAATCAATCGATATCAATGCTCTTTCCACGAATATATGACTCTGAATGGTCCGAATCTAGCCAAAAATAATTACATACCATAAATATAGTTATAAGAAACTAATCTAGTCAATGAAATCTAAGTTAAAGCGAGAAATTAGGAAATCGTCCCAAAATGACTCCCGCGCCAACGTCTCTGAATCGGGTAAAAGTCACAAAATACAAACACCCATTCACTCACGAGTCTAATCATACAAGAGTTACTCGAATCCGACCTCAAATCGCCTTCAAAAACTCGAAATTATAGTCTATGAAGTTTCTACCATTTCCTCCCAATTTTCCACCTCAAATCCCTAATTAGAAAACAAAAATAACAATAGATTCATGAATATGGCCCAATCCGAGTTAGAACCACTTACCCCAACACTTTCCTTGATGAACCCTCGAAAAATCGTCTCCCACAAAGCTCTCAAACTCCCAAAATCAAAATGGGAAATCAACCCTGGATATCACCTTTTTCTACCCAGTAAACTTGCACATGTGAGCCTTCAACCGCACCTGCGGGAACACCACCGCATGTGCGAAAATCACTTATGAGGCCTGGGTCCGCATCTGCGGCAATAGGGGTCGCACCTGCGTGTGCGCACCTACAAAACACTATCCTCTTTTGCGGTCCTTCACCGCGCCTACGGTTCTACCAGCGCATCTACGAGCATCCCAGATACGGAGTCCTCCTCGCACCTGCAGTCCGTAGTCAGGTCTCCAATTTCCGCTTATGCGCTTGAGCTGTCGCACGTGTGATCCTGCACCTTCGGTCTCCTCACCGTAGTTGCGAAATTACCAGAAACCAACAACTTGAGAAATTGCATAATTCCAAAACTCAATCCGTTAAGCATCTGAAACACACCCGAGGCCCCAGGACCTCAACCAAACATACCGAACAGTCCTAAATCACCATGTGAATTTAGTCGAGCCCTCGAAACACATCGAACAATGCTAAAAACACAAATCACCCTCCGATTCAAACTTTAAGAAGTTTGAAACTTCTGAATTCGACAACCGATGCTGAAACATATCAAACCACATTCGATTGACCCAAAATTTTGCACACAAGTCTAATCAACCTTACGAACCTACTCCAACTTTTGGAATCGGAATCCGACCCCGGTATCAAAATTTCCACTGCCTGTCAAAATCTCCAAAACTTCAACTTTCGCCGTTTCAAGCCTAAATATGCTACATACCTCCAAAACACAATCCGAACGTCCATAAGTCCAAAATCACCTAACGGGGCTAATGGAATCGACGTAACTCCCTTCTAGAGTCGTCTTTACACAGTTCCGACTACGGTCCAAATCCTAAGGCTTAAACTTCTGTTTAGGGACTAAGTGTCCCAAAACACTCTGAAACCACGACCAACACCTCCCGGCAAGACACATGAGCAGAAAAAGACACAATGAAAGCATAAAATAGAGGATCGGGCTATAACACCCAAAACGACCGTCCGAGTCGTCACCTATATCAAATCTAAAGTAGGTGACCTCACAATAAAATTGTTGTTGGTACACCACTTGCTATTATTGCTAATAGTGTCATGCCTCTTAACATGATATTTGCAAGTAATGCATGACATAGAAATATTATTTCGATTCCGACGGAGGCATCTACAAAGAATAATCCATTATACCAGAGTCGAATCTTTATATTATAGTCTTGAAAGCTTGTTCTTGATTAGGATTTATCTTTGATTGTGCTTCCTTAGTCACTTGTATAGGATTTTGATTCTTAATAATATACTCTCTTTTTTACTTTGTGTTCTAACGCTCTTTTTATGGAAAAATTTATGCACCCTAAGATTTTTTTTTTAACTTGAATAAGATTTTTACTCATATGATGAATTTAAAAACTAACTGAATTGGATTCTCTTGCTAAATAATTAATTAAAAGATTTAACTATTTGGTTTTAACATACAAAATAATTTATTTTCTATTGGTTCAGATCTAATATTAGTTCATCTCTTTTTTTGAATATTTAATGGTAACTATAATTTTATCCACCATAAAATTTATTTTCAAAGAGTAAAAGATTGATATGACATTTCACTTTCGATCGTTATGTTCGTAGAATAATTAGTGGCATTGACTCTTACCAACCGTTTTTTCTCTTTCTCAAACATTTATATTCTTAAATATTTTCGTGGTTGTTGTTTAATAATTGGTTATTCTTCAATACTACACAAAAAATTCATATAAAAAATATTTGAGTTGGAAAATAGTTTAAATATAAAATAAAAATATATTAACATGATGGTATCTTTTTCTCAATTTCAACTCTTTATGCAATCTATTTAATATTTTTTTTTATTTTTTTTAGTATTGGACATTATAGGGTGATAATGTATTTCCAATACGAAGAGTTCTTATTAAATTAATTTTATTAAACCTTCCTACATATTCTTAATAAGAATTTAATCGAAAAAAATTTATTAATTTTAAAATTTTAAATATTAAAAATTAACACAGAAGGTATTGTAGTCCAAAAAATAGGTTATTACAGTTATGTCATCTCCCTATCAGTTCGTCCGCTTAATATATTACGGCTATTTTGGTGTATTAATATTGTATTTTTTATATAATAATATAGGATCTCCTTTTTCTAAATGAATTTGGACAATATAATACATTCTCAAATTAAATTAGTAATAGGGCGTTATAATATACATTTTCAAATTAAATTAGTAACATGAATTTTTAAGAAGTATATCCTAAAAGTGGTAGGATTGCATGACCAAAGATATTTACTTGTTCAATTTATATGAAAAGATAGCCAGCAATTATACTAATAGGAATCCTAAAGGTAATCATGTAGGATTCCTAACGTGTAGTATTATATCGTAAAACAAATAGGACTATAAGGCTAATATCTAAAATTTCGGTTATGTCCTTTTATTATGAGTTATTATGCTTAATTATAAGGTTATTTTTGTAAACCGACATTCTATTCAATCTTTTATAATAATATAGATATAGATATAGATAGATAAATAGATAGATAGATAGATTGATAAATAAATACTGCTCCATCCGTTCCAGTTTATGTGAACCTATTTCTTTTTTGGCTTGTTCCAAAAAGAATGACCCCTTCCTAAATTTAGGAGCTATGTAGCTTAAACTATCAATTTTACCCTTAATGAGAAGCTTTTATAACCATACAAATACTCTGGACCCTTTTTTGACTTGTTTAGGGCCACAAATTCCAAAAGTCTTCATTTTTTCTTAAACTTCGTGCTCAGTTAAACATGTTCACATAAATTGGAACGGAGGAAGTATAAATTTTTGATCTGAAAAGTCAAGCTGGATACTTTTCTTTTTAAAAAGGTCCATGCATACCTAGAGCCCGTTTGGATTAGCTAATAAGTTTTAAGTGCTGGAATATTTTTTTAAGTGCTGAAACTGATTTTTGAAATAAACCTTAACGTCTTTGGATAAAAGTGTTGAAACTGATAATAAGCAGTTGATGTGTTTGATAAAAAGTGCCGATAAGCTATTTTTATTAAAATGACTAAAATACCCTTGAAAATTTATCAAGAGATTATAAATTAAAAAATTTCTTTGTAAAGAAAATAATTAGAAACAAATATGGAATGAAGAAAAAGTCACGAAATTATTTTGGAAAATATATTTTGTGAATTAGAAAATATTATTAAGGATAAATAAGTAAAAATGTTGGTCAAACTAAAAGTGGTTATAAGCTGAAAAGCCATAAGTTGGGGGTGACCAGCTTATGACTTATGGCTGATTTTAGCTTATCAGCACTTGGCTTATCAGCACTTTGGATGTTTACCAAACGCGTAGATAAGCCAAAAGGTGCTTATAAGCCAGTTTGACGGGCTTATAAGCTTAGTCAAACACCCTCCTAATTTCCTCCTGAACCAGAAGCTACTGAGACTGAGCCAACGACAAAATAGAAGAAGAAGAAATTACATCATATATCACTTGGGCCATAAAACCCATTCGAAAATAGCCCATATTTGAAGCCCTTTCCTAGTTTAGCCCAAGTTGTATATGTTTTGAAATTTTGTTTTCACCCGGTAGCCCACAAATACTATTAACGGTGTTTTAGTTTTCTCTTTTAAATTTTTTTCTCTTTGTTCTTCTCACATTTTTTTTCACAGAAGTACGAAGGCAACTGTCCTCCATTGTTGCGTCTCAAGTAATTTTTCGAGCTTTCACTCTTATTTTCAGGTAATTTTCATTTCATTTTATGCTTTTACCACTGTTTTGGTTTTAAAATTTGTTTTATTTTAATTTTTTTGGCTTTTCTGATTTTGAATTTTTTTTACAATGTTGTTGTGTTTTTCGTTTGATTTTGTGTTCCTTCTATCTTCGTTATGGTGCTAAACTTGGTGTTCAGTTTGCATGCTTTATTATTTTGACTTTTAGGGTAGAATTTATTTTTTGAGTTTTGTTATAATTTGGAAAAATTGGCCTCTGCTTTGTGTTCATGGCCTTTTTTTTTGTTTGATTTTTGTGCTTTCCTTCACTTGTCTTCATTTTTGTTAAAGCTTTGTTTGTCTTATAGTATAAAATGCATTTGAAAATGTCTGCTTTTAGAAGTCGTATGAAGGTTGCTGGAAAAGGTGTTAAGCTCGATTTTGCGAAAACATTGAAGGACTTGCCCTCAACCCCTGATTCTGAAGCGAATGGGCATGTACAGGCCCCCGATGATGATAATTTTGAGTCTCCTTCTCCTACAAAAAAGTCGCAACAAGAGAGCAGTCAAATGACTCGTTCGCAAATAAAGAATACTCGTACTCCAGTTAACATTGTTAGAAAGGAGTAAGAAATGTGGGAGACATGAAAAATCCAAAGAAAAGCTGAAGTTTGATTTGGTTGATGATGATGATGTAGGCCCCATCGTTAAACTGAAAAAGAGAAAGATCGAGGACGTTAAGCATAAAAAAAGCAAGATCGAGGACGTAAAGGATAAAAAGAGCAAGATCAAGGACGATGGTGAGAGTGGTTTTGATTGCATATCCAAAGAACAAAGGATTGCTACTCGCCGCAAATTGAAGGAGAGAAAAGCTAAGTTGAAGGTAATCCATGTGTTGCTATTAATTTTATACATCCTTATACAATTTCATACGAAGTTATACAGCTGTTTATACATCTTTATACAAGTGATTTAAACATGTTTATACAATATTTTAGTATAGTTTTTGTTCCCAATTTCTTTCTTGTTGTTTTTCCATATGCAAGGTTGTAGACTTCTATATACAATCAGCTGACCATTTCCGCAACAAGATTAGTTCTCATACCGAGACTGATATTGTCAGCATTTTGAAGCAATGTTTGACTAACACGCAGCTTCAAATGTTCCCTGCTAGCTGTGTTGTGATGACCCAAAAGGTCATCTTATGTAACCTAAGACTTATCTGTGTTCCGAGGCTCCGAGAGCCTCCGTTAGTCTCACCTCGTTATGCGTGCGCTGCCCGGGCGTGTAGCCGGGAAGCTATTATGTGAAAAGTTGATGAAAAATGAGTTTTGATAATTAATGAATGAATATAGTTGACTTTGGTCAACATTTCTGGTAAACAGACTTGGACCCGTGATTTGACGGTCCCGGAGGGTCCGTAGGAAAATATGGGACTTGGGCATATGCTCGGAATCGAATTCCGAGGTCCCAAGCCCGAGATATGAATTTTTAAAAGAAATTGTTTTCTGAAAATATCAAAGGAATAAAAAAGTGAATAATTATGTGAAAATAGTGTTACCGGGCCCGTATTATGGTTCCGGAGCCCGGAAC
>ML289522.1:0-71883 GCA_005239495.1 Nicotiana undulata
TTGTCTAGCCTAGTTCCACGATAGGCGCCATCACGGCCTGTTAGGATTTGGGGTCGTGACAGCTCCATAGTCATTTTTATGAGTATCATGAGTATTCTTTTATTAATATAGACTTGTGGCTCGTATTAGACTTTCCGGTCGTATTTTGGAGATGGAGTTAGTATTATTATGTTGGGAGTACTTCGTTGATGATGATTATAACTTGTTTCGGTGGATATTGGTTGGTTGTGTTGTTAATTTCTAAGAAAGATTTATTTTTGGATCGTCCTAAAACATGTGAAACTCTGTCTGGTTTTCTGTAAAATATCGATGAGGCTAACTTGGGAGAACTTGCTTCTAAGCGCCCGTCATGATCCTAAAATCGGGTCGTGACAAAGTTGATATCAGAGCGTAGGTTTTAAGTACCGGGTCATGGAGCAGTGTTTAGTAGAGTCTTGCTCATGGGTATGTAGGCGTCCATACTTATGATCTTGAGGGTACTAAGCATTTAGTATATTTTTCCTTTTTTCATTCATCATTCGTGCGTTAAGCTGAATTGAATTTATTCTTAGATATTCCTTTTGCAAATGGCTAGGACACGAGTATCCTACTCTGCTGAATGACACCTTTGACTTGAAACTTTGAATAAAATATATGTGATTGAGAGTATCCTTGAGTACGTAGAATTTTTTGTGCATTGTCTAAGAATTGATAAGTGATTATTTTTGGGGTAACTCTAGTTACAAAAGAACCCATGGAAAAAAAATCAATTAAGAAATTAGAGAAGTAGTCAATTTTTTTGGATGTTGAGACTTCAAGCGAACATGAGCGACTTGCGGATCTGTTTTTGTTCTTCTTCTTCTTTTATTCCTTCCTAAAAGTGATTTATTCAACAGTTGATATTGTGGATACAATTACTCATTGTGAGTCTGATAAGATACGTAAAGAATTGAATGAGAAATAAAAAAAATGTAATAGTTTAACCACGTTAAGGATGTTGTACCTAGTGGTAAAGTCAATTTGAAACTTAATGCGTCTCGAAGAAATTTTATTTTATTTTTATTCAAAAATTATTCGTTAAAGCTTAAAGAGAATCCAATATGGTGATATATTTTTCTCAATGGTGGAGAGGAAATTTTGTTTTTCAATCCTAACTGAGATATATATATTTTAATGAAAGAAAATATGTGATTTTACATAAATGTGATGATGTAAGGACTAAAAAGTCAGGCTCAAAATAACATTCTACGGCTAGACTAAGGGGTCTTCATTGACCTTTTAAAGTGGACTTATTTGGGCTTAAGTACAGCCCTTGCTGCAAGTTACTCATAGGAGCAACTGGTAAATGTATTTGCTAGCGCACATGTATAAAGATAAGTAGTTAGTAAAATAGTCTACGATGTTAGTCATGATGGGTCTCAAGGATCTCATCTTCAAGCACCGAACCTTGAGAAAAAAGTAATATATGAAATAAATTGAGAGCTTCCTGCCATACAGAGAGTTTGAAGCCTATATATAATCCTTTGTAGGATGAGCACCAAGAAAATCTTGGTGATTGTAACTGAAGAACGCAACAGTGGTTATCAAGAACAAAGAAATGCTAGAACAGTAAAAAATGCTAAAATAACAACAAGAAAATAATGAAAAATGAAGATAAATTATTTTAGTGTTCGTGGTTGGGTCACCATGCACATCGAGGAACGTGATATTCTACGAAAGATCATGAGCCCGAGGTCTGAGCATAATATCCTATTCAGCGATGTGTTTGAAAGATAGTGTAATTGTACGAAATGCCTATATCATCACATGTGAATATTAACATTGCATGAAATATTTACGTAAGGGCATATTGATGTGTTCCATCGATGTCGTACGCAGGAGTATTAAATAGGAGTGTTTAGATGTGTTCTAGCACTGCCGTGTATAAAATTTGTGGATTTGTTCCACTACAGGACTATGGTTATGATGCTTGGATGTGCTCCAAACAGAGGCGCAAGAAAATATGAGTTTCAGTACCAACGCCAGTCAGATAGATATTACCTACTGAGTTATTCATGATCAATTACTTTGAACCGAGTTTGTGCATAATAGTAGTTTTACTAATTCGATATGCAACTCTTATCATTTTAAGCGTTACATGAATGTGAGTGTCTTGATCTATCTAGTTGGTTGAGTACGATAAATCATAGTTGTTGGATCCATATTTGATTTAACAAGCCTTGGATGATGTTGAACTAAATATCGGAGTGATTTCTAACATTATAGAGTAGACAAAACTCCTATTCTATAAATGATATTGTGATTTGGAGTACACGAAAGGTGGAAAAAAGCTCCTTTAGAATATTTTATCATGAAGGAGTTATGAGATTTTGAATTAGATTGGATTAATAGCATATAGACTTGCCGTGTCCTTAAGACTTTTAACTATACACCTTGTGTTTTACGTGTTTACAGTGAGAGTCATATAAAATTCATCCCAAGGAAGTGGAATTAGAAAAAAAAGGGTTTGAGAGTTAGTCAAATTTTTGAATGTTGAAAATTCATATGAATTGTAAAGTGATCTAAGGATTCAATTTTTTCCTTAGAGCGATATATCCAATATTTGAATTATGGATACAACTACATGTTATGAGTTTGATTTGGAGAATAAAAGAATTTGAAGAAGTATAAAGTGTAAGGCAACAATATCTTAAATACCTCTAGATTGTTAGGCTTAGTGTGAAAGATATTCTGAGAAAGATGCTTATATGGTTCTAAGCTTAATGCCTTTAGGAGTGATTTGGTATTACTAGCGATATTGTAACGACCCGGTCGATCGTTCCGAGATTTTTAGCCCCGTTTCCTTCCATTTCTGCTTCATTTTGTGTGGTTCAGCTCTTTTGTGTTGTGTTAGGTTGATTGGCTCGGGTTTAGAGTGATTGTGGAGAGAAATGAGACACTTAGTCTAGTTGGTGATTTAGTTGGAAAAGTCAACCCGAAGTTGACTTATAGGTAA
Organism: Nicotiana undulata; assembly: GCA_005239495.1. Lineage (NCBI taxonomy): Eukaryota > Viridiplantae > Streptophyta > Magnoliopsida > Solanales > Solanaceae > Nicotiana > Nicotiana undulata. The sequence continues at coordinate 2,975 of ML289522.1, forward strand.
ATTATCTCGGAACTGGGTTTTTATGGTTAGGATAGCTTCGTTAGGTGATTTGGGACTTAGGAGTATGTTTGGAATGTTATTCGGAGGTCCGTGGTAGAATTAGGCTTAAATTGGTGAAATTGGATTTTTGGCGATTTTCGGTCGGCAGAGGAAAATTAATTATCATGGTTGGAATGAAATCCCAGAAGTTGGAATAGGTTCGTAGTGTCGTGTGTGATGCAAATTTTCAGGTCATTCGGACGTGGTTTGGTTGGTTTCGGCATCGTTGGCGAATTTCGGAAGTTTAGAAATCCTTAGGCTTGAATTTCGGGTTGATTTGATGTTTTGATGTTGTTTGGAGTGTTCCGAAGGTTGGAATAAGTTTGAATAGTGGTATGTGACTTGTCCCGAGGGCCTCGTGATGATTTCGAATGGTTATCGGAGAGTTGGAAATTTTGGAATTGCAGTTGAAGCTGCTGTTTTCTGTTATATCCACACCTGCGGATTGGGGACCGCAGGTGCGAGCCGCAGAAGCAAAGGTCTAGACCGCATCTGCTGGGTAAGTTACTCGGGCTTCATTTCTTGTGTTTGTGATGATTTTCCTACTGTTTAATCATGATATTGGTGGAAATTGGGGAATAAATTTGTGGGATTAGGGCTTGAAATTGGAGAGTTTAATGTGAGGATTTGAGAGGCCATTTGTCGTCGGATTTTGATATCTTTCATATGTATAGACTCGGGAGTGAAAAGAGTTTCTAGTTTTTTTATTTTATCGGATTCCGAGACATGGGACTAGGGGTCGGGTTTGGACAATTTTGGAATTTGTGATGAAATTTGATTATTTTCGTGTGGATTTTGTTCCTTTAGCGTATATTGATGATATGAATCTGATTTTGAATAAATTTGGGGCGATTTGAGGCTGAGTCGGGCGGCAAGGGCATCGCGGAGTAGATTTTCATCCGGTTTGAGGTAAGTAACGCTTCCAAACTTGGTTCTGAGGGTTCGAAACCCGAACGATATGTTATGTGATTGTAATTGAGGTGACGCATGTGCCAAGTGACGGGCGTGAAAGCGTGCACCGCGAGAATGGTAACCTGAATTCATTCTATGGTTTTTTTTAGTGATTCTCTCGTTGATATCCGTGCTACTGTCAATGTGATTAAATGCAAACATGTTAAAAATCATGTTAGATATTATGTTAAGGCTTCACGCCAATACTGTTGAGACCCGAGAGGTCTCTTACTACTGTCATTTCATGTGTTTCATTGATATTATATACTCAACCATGTTATTGCATGCCATATCATGTCTCAGTCTCGGTAATTGTTGATTTGCGCATTATATCATTGATTCGGGCTAGTTCATGCATTGTGAGCCCGTGTGAGCGAGACTGGAGAGTGATGACTAAGTGAGGCCGAAAGCTTGATATTGAGTGATAGTTATGGGATCGAGATGCACGCCGCAGCACGTATGTGTTGATTTATGACTTGATCTGGCTTATGATAGCTCTTGGGCTGTAGGATCCCCTCCGGAGTCTGTAACACACCCCCAGTGAGCACGGTGATGATATTGAGGGATGGATCTTCCCTAGACATGGATCTTGTCCGAGTGTTTGTATCTGGAGATGGATGTTCTGCAAGGGGCTGGATTAGCCTTCCTTAGTATTGGGTGACTACCGCCATACGAGTATATATTCTGGGATGGATCTTCCCTGGGCCATGAGAGCCATATACAATACTGAGTGGACTTGTATACGAGAGTGGGAGCACTTTGTGTGTTTCATGTTGTTGATGCATTGACATGTAGAGTACTCGGAGTTACATATGTTAATTGATCGAAACTGTACTTATCTTGTCACTATGAACTGCTAGTTAATAGAAAGCATGCCTAAATTTCTGTATTTAAATTTGTTATAAATGTTGAGGTTTAGTCTGTCACTACCTCTCAGCCCACAGTTTGGGCCTGTTACTTACTGAGTTGGTGTACTCACGTTACCCTCTGCACCTTGTGTGCAGATCTAGGTACATCGAGACCCGGTAGCGGTTGCTGATTGTTGACTCAGAGTTCAAGCTGGAGACTTCGAGGTAGCTGTCTGGCGATCGCAACCTCGTCTTCTCCTTCCTTATCTTCCTGACATATTTATTTATCTCGGACAATTTTTATCTATTCTGTATTTCGAATGTTATAGTTGTGTCAGCTCATGACTCGGTGACACCAGTGTTGGGACTTATTTTTGTGTTTTCATGATATTCAACTTTTTAAACATTTATCTAATGAGATTTTATTATTAATATATGGTTTTCTTGAAAGAAATTAAATTATTTGAAATTGTGTGGCTTGCCTAATACCACGATAGGCGCCATCACGACCGAACGGTTTTGGGGTCGTGACAAGTTGGTATCAGAGCCTAGGTTACATAGGTCTCACCAGTCATGAGCAGGTATATTAGAGTCTTGCAGATCGACACGGATACGTCTGTACTTATCTTCGAGAGGCTGCAGAACCCTTATGAAAAATCTCACATTCTTGAATTTTTGTCGTGTGAATCTGTTGATTCTGGTAACTAAACCTCTGTTGTTTCATTCTCTCACATATGGTGAGTACACGTGCTACCGGACATGATGATCAGCCACTTATTGGACCCGCGAGGGGTCGAGGTCGTGGTAGAGGTGGAGGTGCAGCCCGCGGGGTAGCCGGGACAATACTCATAGACCCGCCTATTATTCCGGATCAGGTCCCAGCCGCAGATGTTCTAGCGGGACCGGCCCAAGCACCGACAATGCCTATTGTTATTCCGGGTATTCAGGAGATTGGCTCAAATTTTGACAGTGTGCACCAGTCTAGCACAGGCGGTCACTGTTTCTACCACAACAACTACTTCTCAGGTCGGGGGAGGCACTCAGACTCCTGCTGCCCGCACACCTGAGCATAAGGGTGGGCGATCGGTCGATTCGGTTCGGTTTGATGAAATTCGTTTCGGTTTTCGGTTTGTAAATATAGTAACCAAAATCAAACTGAAATAAGTTCGGTTTAGTTCAGTTTTGGAATTTCTGGTCGGTTTATTTTGGGTCGATTTTCGGTTTGAACATTATCATATTGGGCTGGGCTTCTTCTGCGTAATAATTGGACTAATTTGTTGGTTTTTTCCCAAAATTTTGGACTTTTGGAATGTGATAAGTCATAAATGTATTCTTTTATTTACATAATCATAAATTATATATAGGCTAAGCCCATATATAAACTACTACACTAGGCCCAATTTTACAAAGTTCCCTGTTAATCAAATATGGTAACCAAAGAGGCAAAGACCACACAACAAAAGAGCATTACATTACAATTACATAACCAAAAAACCATGACAGTAGTACACAAACATACAAAGCAGTGAATTTGTTCATTGCTCACTGCTCAGTAGTACACAAACATGAAACATACAAAACAGTTCAGTGAGTGATTGATCAAATTGGTACCAAATACCAATTAACCTTAATGAAACTGATCACGACTCTTAAGTGAATTCATACCAAATACCAATTATACAAACAATTCCACCAGATCGGCAGATCCCCCACAGGTAATTTTAGCACCATACAAAATAAAGTATTTTAGTCCAGCACTACTACAGAGTAGTTACAACCAAAAGAGCATTACATTACATAACCAAAAGAGCTATTAATTTCCAGGACTACTACAGAGTATTTCCAGCACTACTACATGACACAAGAGACACAAGACCAGTTGCTCCAGCACCAAAAGCAGCCCATGCTAGTCTGCTACTACACCAGCAGTCAAAACATCTTCGTACATATGTAAAGTGAAGAAGGTACTATGAGATTCATAGCTCAAAAATGAAGGTACTGTGAGAAAAGTTCAAAAATAGTTGAATCTTACCACACATGCCACATGTTGCAACTATATGTCAATAATAGTTGAATCTTTTGCACAATTAGTCAAATCTAAGGAAAATATTGAAGAAAACTTTGTCATGCATCAGTGTTAAGTAAACTATTTGTAATATAATAAATGCAAAACACAAAATAATTACCAAGTTCCAGTTGTTCCAGATACTCCAAGTCTTCCTCAATTTTAATAGGAATAGGTTCACTTCTAAGCCAATCTTGAAGACAAATAAGAGATTGCACCAGTTTAGGCGTCAACGAACTCCTGAACGGGTCAAGAATGCGACCTCCCGTGTTGAATGCACATTCAGATGCAACACTTGAAATAGGAATGGCTTACACATCACGAGACATCTACGCAAGAATGGGGAATCTAGGCTCATTGATTTTTCACCACTTCAAGATTTTAAAGTCCTATGTTTCAGGCTCAAAATCTTCAGCAAGATATCTTTCTAACTCTGATTTAGTACCTAAACCTCCTGTCACTTCCTTATGTTTCTCAAATTCCAATTTCGTTCTCATTGTTCCTCTTTTCAAAAAGCTACCATAACCACTGACAGTAGTTGTTGTGTTTCCAGATGAAGCAGATGAAGATCCTTTTGAATTTTTCTTTACATAATAATCAAACAAAGAATCCATATAATGTCTCACTTCTAAATTCAATTTTTTCCTTCTTTTTCTCCAAACATCCTCAAAATTGCAAAAGGAACATATTCAAGCTTGTTATGGGGATCCAAAATTGATGCAATAAAGATCATCTTGTTCATTTTTTCAGGTTCACCCCAATACTTGGCAAATTTTTCTTTCATTTTTTTGCCATTTCTTTCAAACTAGCATCTTCATTTTTCATCCACCCTTTCAAAATAAGATCAACCTCATAAATTTCAACAAAATGCACATTGGAAGTGACATAAAGAGAACCAGAGACCCTCAAAGTAAGCAAATAAAAATCTTCAAGAAAATTTACCATTGTTCTCACATTATCCCAGTCAGCACTTGTGAGATCACCTGCACTAGTTCCATCTTCACATACATACGAAGATGATGCAACAATCCAGTATCAAAGAAACTATATTTGTCAAAGGCAAGCTCAAATTGTTGTGTTGTGTCTAACATCATGTATGTAGAGTTCCATCGAGTAGAAACATCTAAGCATAATGTTCTCTTGGAAGTTAACTTTTGAGATTCACAAAATTCTTTAAACTTTCTAATCCTAGCGGGAGATTGTCTAATGTATCTCACAGCTTGTCTAACTCTCTTGATAGAAACACCAATTTCTTTCAACCCATCTTGTACAATGAGATTAAGTATGTGAGTCATACATCTAACATGCAAGTGTTTACCATTCATTATATTAGTTCCCCAAGTAGTCAATTATTTAGACACTTCTCTTACTATGACATCATTGGAACTAGCATTATCTACCGTTATAGTAAATATATTTTTCAAACCCCAATCAAGCAAGCAATTAGTAATAACTGATGCCATATCATCACCCTTATGACTAGAGATGGGACAAAAGTTTATTATCCTTTTATGCAATTTCCAATCTCTGTCAATAAAGTGAGCAGTAAGACACATATAGTTCATTCTTTGTATAGAAGTCCAAGTATTTGTTGTAAGACAGATTTTAGGACGTTCTTCATTGAAGGACTTCTTCAAACTTTGCCTTTATTCACAATAAAGTTCATAACAATCTCTTGTCAATGTTCTACGAGAAAAAATTTGAAATTGAGGTATTGTGACTCTTATAAAATTCTTAAATACCTCATTTTCAACAAAACTAAATGGCAGTTCATCCAACACTATCATTTGAGATAAAGTTTTCCTACTAAGTGCTTGATCAAATTTCCAAGTGGTAAGCACCCCTTCATTTTTCCCGTAGAAGCTGGTAGAAAGCTTAATTGTGTTTGACTATTTTCCATGCTACGGGGCATTTTGGGACACTTAGCGAGATGATTGTTCATTGATGTAGTACCATTACCTTTCGTAGCAGCAACATAAGTTTTTTGACAGTACTTACATCTTGCTCTTTTAGCTCCACTAGGATCATCATACTTCTCAAAATGTGTCACGACCCCAAATCCTAACTGGTCATGATGGCGCCTATCGTGGAACTAGGCTAGCCACTATCACATAATTACACATTTCCTTCAGTAAAATTTCCCCAAATCATTAATAACATTCCTCATATCAAGTGATATAATTTTCTAAACCTTAAAACATCATAAATAAGCTAACAATCTATAACCATTCCCCAGAACTGGAGTCAACGGATCACGAGCATCTAAGAGAAATACTAATATTGTTAATTTCATAATACAATGTCTCAGAACAAAATACTAAGTACGATATGAGAGAAGGGAAATGGAGATGTTGTGGACGCTGGACAGCTACCTCAAAATCCCGAATGCTGACGTTGTACAGACTCAGATGGTTACAGCTCAGTAGCAGTACCTGGATCTGCACACAGAGGTGCAGGGAGTAATGATGAGTACGCCAACTCAGTAGTAATGAAAATAAATCAAGTCTGACTATAAGAAACACACAGTAACAAAACATCAATTCACAAATAGTAAAACATTGAGCTCTAACAATGAAAACATTTAGGCATTAATTTTAAATCTAGTTAACAAGTACGATTTCCAATGTTCCGCAGTAATATTTCCAAAAGTCTCGGTATAAAAGATGAAATGAATCATAATCAAAAACTCAGCAAAATATCATTATAAATTGCCCCTCGGGCCAAATCCTCACTCATAATCAGTCACTCAACACCTCACCATCACTCAGTAACAGTCACTCAGCACCTCAGAGTCACTCATGCCTCCCAATCACTCGTCACTCGGCGCTCGCACTCAGTAGGTACCTGCGCTCACTAGGGGTGTACAGACTCCGGATGGGCTCCTACAACCCAAGCGCTATAAACAGCCAAGTCATGGCAATAATCACTCTGGCACTCGACCTCTCTCATATCATAAATATCCTCACAATATTGGCTCTCGGCCTCACTCAGTCATACACTCTCAACATGCCACTCGGGCCATAAATAAACGGGGTTCTCGACCCAAAACAGTATTTCATTTCAGGAATAATAATCTCAACAATCTGAGTGTCAAACAATTTAACAGGAAGGACTGAGTGTAAATCATAATTACTACGTGAGGAATATCAGAAAATAGCCCCCAAGGGGTTTAAACAGATCGCCACGAGGCCCTAAACATGGCTTACAACCTAAATATATCAAAAACATAGTAATACTATTTAACATATTATTTAAAAGCAGTTTCGCAACTCAATAGTTTCCTTAGAAGGAACCATTTTCCAATTCGTGCACGCCCCACACTCGTCATCCAGTGTGTGCGTCACTCCAAAACAGTGAAATGATGTGAAGTCCGGGGGTTTCATACCCTCAGGACAGGATTTAAAGATATTACTTACCTCAAACTAGCCCGAAAAGCTACTCCACAATACTCTTTCCCCTCGAATCGGCTTCCGAATGCTCTTAATCTACCAAAATCAGATTTATCACATCAAAATACGTTAGGGGAGTGAAACCCAATCGAAAAATATCAACATTAGGCACAATTCCCGAAATTGGCCAAAATCTGACCCCCTGTCCCATGTCTCGGAACCCCATAAAATTTACACCATAATGATCCTCATCCTCTCACGAGTCTGTACATATAAAAACACTGAAATCGGAATCCAAATGACCCCTCAAATCACCCTTAGAAGGTGTCTTAATCTCAAGCCCTAATTCTCTTTTTTTCCACTGAGTTTTCCCAATTTAACACCACTAATTAGGTCTTAATCACATACAATCGAGTTATAAAGTCTAAAAACCTTACCTCAATGAAGAACTTTGATCTCCCTCTTCAAAAACCCTCCAAAATCTTGAAACCCGTGTGAAAAATGGTGAAGAGAAGACTAAAAATCGCTAAGTCCAACTTATATACTTTCTACCCAGGCTTTTCGCACCTGCGGCCCAATTTCTCGCACCTGCGGAAATTCATTAAACAGTCTAATCTCGCATCTGCGACCCAGGTGTCGCACCTGCGGTCCTGCAGATGCGCTCAACCAACCGGTTATGCAGTTTTTCCCCCACGTGGCCTCAAACGCACCTGCGACCTTCCTGGCCGCTTCTGCGGCTCGCACCTGCGGTCCAATATCCGCATGTGCGTAAACAACAACAACAACAGCATTTTCAGCAGCAGCAAAAACATTCCAAACTCTCCGTTGACCACTCAAAACCATCTCGAGCCCCTCGGGACCCCGACCAAACATACCAACACATCACATAACCTCATTCAAACTTAGTCGAGCCTTCGAAACGCCAAAAAAAACACATAAACACTAAAATCACATCGAATTCAAGCCTATGAACTTTAAAATTCCTAAATTCCACCAACGATGCCGAAACCATCCAAAACACCCCCGATTAACCTGAAATTTTGCACACATATCCTAAATGACATTACGAACTTGTTCCGACCCCGATTTCCTATTTTCCACTGCCGACCGGAATTCTTCAAAAACTAACTTTTGCCAATTCAAGCCTAATTCTACACCGGACATCGAAAATACATTCCGAACACAATCCTAAGTCCCAACTCACCTAACAAAGCTTTCCGATCCATAAAATCCGCATTCCGAGATCGTTTACCAATAAGTCAACTCCTAGTTGACTTTTCCAACTATAAGGCTACTTTTAGAGACTAAGTGTCTCAATTCACACTACAACCATTCTGAACCCGAGCCAACCGACTCCAATACATTCTAAACAATATAACCAATGCATGACAAGGCAAAACAGTAGTAATAATGCAGATTCTACGGAACGACCGGCCGGGTCGTTACATTCTCTCCCTCTTAAACAAACGTTCGTCCTCGAACGAGTCTAGAAACATACTTGGAATCTCAAACAAGTGAGGATATTTGCTCTGCATCTACCGCTCGATCTACCAAGGAGCCTCCTCTACTGGATGACCTCTCCAATGCACCTTCACTGAAGCTATACCCTTAGACCTAAACTTTCTGACCTGACGACCCAAAATGGCCATTGGCTCTACCTCGTATGACATATCACCCTCGAGCTGAACTGTGCTGAAGTCTAAAACATGAGATGGGTCACCAATATACTTCTGAAGCATCGACACATGGAATATCGGAGGAACACTCGATAAGTTGGGTGGCAAGGCAAGCCTATAATCCACCTCTCCAATCCTCTGAAGCACCTCAAAAGGCCCAATGAACTAGGGACTCAGTTTTCCCCTCTTTCCGAATCTCATAACACCCTTCATGGGTGACACCTTCAGCAGTACCTTCTCTCCCACCATGAAAGACACCTACCGGACCTTCCGGTCCGCATAACTCTTCTGCCTAGACTGCGCCGTGCGAAGTCGCTCCTGGATTAACTTCACCTTTTCCAACGCATCCTGAACCAAATCTGTGCCCAGTAGCCTAGCCTCATTCGGCTCAAACCAACCAACCGGAGATCTACATCTCCTACCATATAGAGCCTCATACGGGGCCATCTGAATACTGGACTGGTAGCTATTATTATATGCAAACTCCGCGAGTGGCAGAAACTGGTCCCATGAACCCCCAAAATCAATCACACAGGCACGCAACATGTCCTCCTAAATCTGAATAGTCCGCACCGACTGCCCGTCGATCTGAGGATGAAATGCAGTGCTCAACTCTGAGTACCCATACCTCTCTGCACGGCTCTCAAAAACTGAGATGTGAACTGAGTACCTCTGTCAGAAATGATAGAAACTGGAACCCCATGCAATCGGACAATCTCCCTGATGTAGATCCCAGCTAACCGCTCCGCATTATAAGTAGTACCAACAGGAATGAATTGCGCGGACTTGGTCAGCCGATCCACAATGACCCAAATAGCATCAAAACTCCTCGAAGTCCCTGGGAGCCCAACTACAAAGTCCATGGTGATCCTCTCCCACTTCCACTCCGGAATATCTAACCTCTGAAGTAATCCCACTGGCCTCTTGTGCTCATACTTGACCTGCTGGCAGTTGAGACATCGTGCTACATACTCAACAATATCTCTCTTCATCCGCCTCCACCCATACTGCTGTCTCAGATCTTGATACATCTTCGCGACACCCGAATGGATGTAATACCGCGAGCTGTGGGCCTCTGCTAATATCAACTCTCGAAGCACATCCACATTGGGCACGCAAATACGTCCCTGCATCCTCATAACCTCGTTATCACCAATAGTCACATCTCTATCATCACCTCGACGGACCCTGTCCTGAAGAACTAACAAGTGTCGGTCATCATACTGGCGTGCTCTAATCTTATCATAAAAAGAAGACCTGGAAGCCATGCTAGCTAACACCCGCGGAGGCTATGACAAATCCAATCTCACCAACCGACCCGCTAAAGCCTAAACATCAAGTGCTAAGGGTCGCTCTGCTGCTGAAAGGTAGGCTAGACGCCCCAAACTCTCTGCTCTGTGACTCAGGGCATCGGCCACTACATTGGCCTTCCCCGGATGATATAAAATAGTGAGGTCATAATCCTTGAGAAGCTCTAACCACCTCCTCTGACGCAAATTCAAGTCCTTCTGCTTTAGCAGATACTGCAAACTACGATGGTCGGTGAAAATCTCACACTGTACTCCATACAAATAATGGTGCCAAATCTTCAAGGCATGAACAATGGCAGCTAACTCAAGATTGTGCACTGGATAACTCTTCTCGTGCACCTTCAACTGTCTAGACATGTAGGCAATCACCCTACCATCCTGCATCAATACCGCTCCCAAACCAACTCTAGAAGCGTCACAGTAGACTGTATAAGAACCCAAACCAGTAGGCAAAACCAGTACCTGAGCGGTGGTCAATGCTGCCTTGAGCTTCTGAAAGCTCTCCTCACACTCATCAGACCATCTGAATGGAGAAACCTTCTGGGTCAATCTGGTTAAGGGTGAAGCAATAGAAGAGAACCCCTCCACAAAGTGACGGTAATATCCCGCCAAACCAAGGAAACTCCTAATCTCTGTAGCTGAGGACGGTCTAGGCCAACTCCGCACCGCCTCAATCTTCTTCGGATCAACCTGAATACCCTCACTGGACATCATGTGCCCCAAGAAAGCTATTGAACCAAACAAAAACTCACACTTGGAGAAGTTTGCATAAAGTTTCTCCTCTCTCAACCTTTGTAACATAACCCTCAAATGCTGAGCATGCTCCTCCTGGCTACGAGAATATACCAGGATGTCAACAATGAACACAATGACGAAAGAATCAAGGTAAGGCTGAAACACGTTGTTCATCAAATGCATGAACGGGACTGGGGCATTGGTCAGCCCAAATGACATAACCAGAAACTCATAATGACCATATCTGGTCCCGAAAGCAGTCTTCGGAATGTCAGAATCCCGAATCTTCAGCTGATGATACCCGGATCTCAAATCAATCTTAGAGAACACTCTATCTCCATGAAGCTGGTCAAACAAGTCATCAATACGGGGCAAAGGATATAACCTTGTTCAGCTGCCGATAATCAATACACATGCGCATGGAACCATCCTTTTTCTTCACAAACAACACCGGTGCACCCTAAGGTGACACACTAGGCCGAATGAACCCCTTATCTAGGAGTTCATGAAGCTGCTATTTCAATTCCTTCAACTCTGCTGGTGCCATACGATAAGGTGGAGTAGAGATAGGTTGGGTGCTTGGCACCAAATCAATACCAAAATCAATGTCCCTGTCAGGTGGCATGTCTGGCAGGTCTGCAGGGAATACGTCCGGAAAATCACGGACCACAGGAACAGAATCAACAGAAGGAGTCTCACCACTAACATCCCTCACAGAAGCCAGATAAGATTCACATCCCTTCTCAACTATACGACGAGCCTTCAAGTAAGAAATCACTCTGCTAGGCACATACTCAATGGGCCCTCTCCACTCAACTCTCGGAACACCAAGCATAGCCAGGGTCACGGTCTTAGCATGATAATCAAGAATAGCATGACATGGAGATATCCAATCCATGCCTAGTATCACATCAAACTCAACCATGCTGAGTAACAATAGGTTTACTCGGGTCTCCAGACCCCCAATAGATATCACACACGACCGATACACACGGTCTACAACAATAGTATCACCCACCAGAGTCGACACATGAACAGACATAATTAAAGACTCACGTGGCATATCCATAGAGTGAGCAAAATATGACGAAACATAAGAGTATGTGGAACCAGGGTCAAATAAAGCCAAAGCATCACTGTGACAGACTAAGATAATACCTGTAATCACTGCGTCGGAGGCCATAGCATCAGGCCTAGCTGGAAGTGCATAGATACGTGGCTGACCTCCACCTGCTCGACCTCCCCCTCTAGGGCGGCCTCTAACTGACTGACCACCACCCTTGGCTGCCTGGGTGGGCGGTGAAGTGACTGGGGCTGATGTCGAGGGTTGACCCCTCTGCTGAGACGAGCTACCAGAACGACGAGGACACTGCCTCCATACATGTCCAAACTCTCCACACTCAAAGCAACTACCTGGAGCTGGAGATGGGGACTGAAGGGAACCCATGCCACCAGGATAGCCATCGGACGAACCATGCATAGAGGACCCTGGAAAGATGATGCTCTGGAGGAACTTTGAGATGGAATGGAACTAAAGGAACAACGTCTCGGATGAGAGCTGCGGGGACCCTACCCCGAAGATGCACCACTATAAGCTGGGCGAACTGGCTGAGGAGGTCTAAATGGAAGACCTCTACTGTGCTGAAACTGCCCTCTGGGAGGGGCACCATTGAAGCTACCTGATCCCCGAGGCCTCTTGGCCTCCCTCTCCTCTCGCTCCTGCCTGTGAACCGACTCAATATCCCGAGCAATGTCAACAACCTGCTCAAATGTGGCACCTAACACCCTTTCCCTAGTCAACAAAATACGGAGCTGATACGTGAGGCCATCAACGAACCTCTTGATCCTCTCCCTATCAGTAGGGACTAACTCAGTGGCATGCCGAGCCAACTCAGAAAACCGTATCTCGTACTGTGTAACTGATAACTCTCCCTGGCGCAGCTGCTCAAACTGCCTGCGCTACTCCTCCCTGTGAGACTGAGGAACATACTTCTCCAAAAAGATAGTGGAGAACTGCTGCCAGGCGAGGAGTGCCGAACGAACAGGCCTACGCCTCTGTAAAGACTCCCACCAAGTAAAAGTAGCACCAGAAAACTGGAATGTAGCAAATGAGACCCCACTGGTCTCCAGAATCCCGGCGGTGCGAAGTATCCTCTCACACCTATCTAGAAAACCCTGGGCATCCTCGCCCTCTGCGCCGCTGAAAGTCGGAGGCTGAAGTCTACTGAACCTCTCCAGCCTGCGCTGCTCATCCTCGGGCATGGCTGGAACCACATAGTCTTGAACTGGGGCAACCGGCTGGGCTCGGACTACCCCCGGTGTCTGCAGGCCCTGTACAACCTGCTCAGGTGTCCGGGTAGCTGGAGTCTGAGTGCCTCCCCCGGCCTGAGATGTGGCGGCAGTAGTAGACATAGCAACTGCCTGAGCCAAGCTAGTACACTCTGTCAGAATCTGAGCCAGGGTCTCCTGAAGACCCGGAATAACGATGGGCATTGCCGGTGTCTGTTCCTGTCCCGCTGGAACACCCGCGGCGGGAACCTGATCCTAAATAGTAGAAGGATCAACTGGTACTGCCCCGGCTGCTGCGCGGGCTGGTCCTCTACCTATAACTCTACCTCGACCGCGGCCTCGACCTCTCGCGGGTCCAGCTGGTGTCTGGTCACCCTGATCCGTAGCGCGTGTCCTCACCATATGTGAGATAATGAAACACAGAAGTTTAGATTTCCAGAATCAATAGAATGGCACGACAGAGTTCAAGAAAATGAGGTTTTTTCCTAAGAGTTCTGTAGCCTCTCGAAGATAAGTACAGACGTCTCTGTACCGATGCGCAAGACTCTACTAAACCTGATCTTGACCGTTGAGTCCTATGTAACCTAGAGCTCTGATACCAACTTGTCACGATCCCAAATCCTAACTGGTCGTGATGGCGCCTATCGTGGAACTAGGTTAGACACTATCACATAATTACACATTTCCTTTAGTAAAATTTCCCCAAATCATTAATAACATTCATCATATCAAGTAATATAATTTTCTAAACCTTAAAACAGCATAAATAAGCTAACAATCTATAACCATTCCCCAGAACTGGAGTCAACGGATCACGAGCATCTAAGAGTAATAGCTAATACTGTTAATGTCATAATACAATGTCTCAGAACAAAATACTAAGTACGATATGAGAGAAGGGAAATGGAGATGTTGTGGACGCTGGACAACTACCTCAAAATCCCGAATGTTGACGCCGTACGGACTCAGATGGCTACAGCTCAGAACCAGTACCTGGATCTGAACACAGAGCTGCAGGGAGTAATGATGAGTACGCCAACTCAGTAGTAATTAAAATAAATCAAGTCTGACGATAAGAAACACACAATAACAAAACATCAATTCACAAATAGTAAATTACTGAGCTCTAACAATGAAAACATTTAGGCATTATCTTTAAATCCAGTTTTCCGTCAAAATCCTTTGAACAAGTACGATTTCCAATGTTTCGCAGTAATATTTCCAAAAGCCTCAGTATAAAAGATGAAATGAATCATAATAAAAAACTCAGCAAAATATCATTATAAACCGCCCCTCGGGCCAAATCATCACTCATAATCAGTCACTCAGCACCTCACCATCACTCAGTAACAGTCACTCAGCGCCTCACAGTCACTCATGCCTCCCAATCACTCGTCACTCAGCACTCGACGCTCGCACTCAGTAGGTACATGCGCTCACTAGGGGTGTACAGACTCCGGAGGGGATCAACCAAGTCATGGCAATAATCACTCTGGCACTCGACCTATCTCATATCATAAATATCCTCACAATATTGGCTCTCGGCCTCACTCAGTCAGACACTCTCAACATGCCACTCGGGCCATAAATAAACGGGGTTCTCGACCCAAAACAGTATTTCATTTCAGGAATAATAATATCAACAATCTGAGTGTCAAACAATTTAACAAGAAGGACTGAGTGTAAATCATAATTACTACATGAGAAATATCAGAAAATAGCCCCCACAGGGTTAAAACAGATCGGCACGAGGCCCCAAACATGGCTTACAGCCCAAATATATCAAAAACATAGTAATACTATTTAACATATGATTTAAAAGCAGTTTCGCAACTCAATAATTGCCTCAGAAGGAACCAATTTCCAATTTCCCAATTCGTGCACGCCCCACACACGTCATCCAGTGTGTGCGTCACTCCAAAACAGTGAAATGATGTGAAGTCCGGGGTTTCATACCCTCAGGACAGAATTTAAAGACATTACTTACCTTAAACTAGCCCGAAAAGCTACTCCATAATACTCTTGCCCCTCGAATCGGCTCCCGAATACTCCGAATCTACCAAAATTAGATATATCACATCAAAATATGCTAGGGGGATGAAACCCAATCGAAAAACATCAACATTAGGCACAATTCCCGAAATTGGCCAAAACCCGACCCCTGGGCCCACGTCTCGGAACCTGATAAAATTTACACCATAATGATTCTCGTCCTCTCACAAATCTGTACATATAAAGAACACTGAAATCGGAGTCCAAATGATACCTCAAATCACCCTTAGAAGGTCTCTTAATCTCAAGCCCTAATTCTCTCTTTTTCCACTGATTTTTCCCAATTTAACACCACTAATTAGGTCTTAATCACATACAATCGAGTTAATAAAGTCTAAAAACTTTACCTCAATGAAGAACTTTGGTCTCCCTCTTCAAAAACCCTCCAAAAGATTGAAACCCGTGTGAAAAATGGTGAAGAGAAGACTAAAAATCGCTAAGTCGAACTTATATACTTTCTGCCCAGGCTTTTCGCACCTGCGGCTCAATTTCTCGCACCCGCTGACCGCACCTGCGGTCACTACCATCGCACCTGCGGAAATTCATTAAACAGTCTAATCTCGCATCTGCGGCTCAGGTGTCGCACCTGTGATCCCGCAGATGCGCTCAACCAACCGCTTCTGCAGTTTTTCCCCCACGTGTCCTCAACCGCACCTTCAACCTTCTTGGCCGCTTCTGCGGCTCGCACCTGCGGTCCAGTATCCGCAGGTGCGTAAACAACAACAACAACAACTTCAACAGCAGCAAAAATTATTCCAAACTCCTTGTTGACCACTCAAAACCATCCCGAGCCCCTCAGAACCCCGACCAAACATACCAACACATCACATAACCTCATTCAAACTTAGCCGAGCCTTCAAAACGCCAAAAACAACGCATAAACACTAAAATCACATCGAATTCAATCCTATGAACTTTGAAATTCCTAAATTCCACCAACGATGCTGAAACCATCCAAAACACCTCCGATTAACTTGAAATTTTGCACACATATCCTAAATGACATTACGAACCTGTTCCAACTGTCGAATTTCCATTCCGACCCTGATTTACTATTTTCCATTGCCGACCGGAGTTCTCCAAAAATTAATTTTTGCCAATTCAAGCCTAATTCTACACCGGACATCGAAAATACATTCCGAACACACTCTTAAGTCCCAAATCACCTAACAAAGCTATCCGAGCCATAAAATCCGCATTTCGAGATTGTTTACCAATAAGTCAACTCACAATTGACTTTTCCAACTATAAGGCTACTTTTAGAGACTAAGTGTCTCAATTCCCACTATAACCATTCTGAACAGGAGCCAACCGACTCCAATACATCCAAAATAGTATAACCAATGAATGACAAGGAGAAACAGTAGTAATAATGCAGATTCTACGGAATGACCGGCTGGGTCGTTACAAAATGGTTCCAAGCATCATATCTAGGTCGCATCGCTTTCCTTTTCTTTGGAGCTTCATCAAGATTGTACGGAATGAGACCTTCAATGTTAGGTATGCTATCATTTGAACCCCCACATTCGCAGGCTTAGCTTACCCTACTTTCATTTTCTTCCATCTACAAAAACGAATACAAGCAAAACAATATATTGGAGTGAGCTTACTATTCTGGACCAGAATTGAATACCTGACCTAAGCTAGTCTGGATATAACTGGTCCATGCCAATAGGCAACAACATATATAACTGGTGGGGGACATATATTACCACAAATTAATTTTAACACCGGATAACAATTAGAAGAATATATCATTACCAGTCAAATTAAAATTTTCATGTAGCCGTCAAACCATAAACAGTCCTAATTTAATCTTTGAAATTGTAAGATAGAAGTATATAACTCCAAAATTTCTAGGGAAACATGCCTCAAAATTACAACCTTTATCTGAAATAGAAAAATTACAAAAATCCACATTCCTATGGAAAAATACCTCAGACAACACAAAATTCTTCTGATACTAAGGCTATAGGGAGATTAAAATTATACTTTGAAAAATCAGGGATTCATTCCTCCGCTCTAATGCACACTAAAAGGCCAATATACATGCACCTTTAACTCTTTAAGTCTTTAACTACTAATAATTAGCAGAGAATTTTTTTTTTTACTGAAACGAGAGAAAGAAGAGAAGATCGGTGAGGAGTAGAGGACAAAGAACAAAAAAAAGAATAAATGAGAGATGAAGATTACAGGCACAAGAAATTTGACGTCAATGAAGGAGCCCTAGAGATGAAGTTGATGAAGCTGCCAATGGCGCCGTCGAGTTAAGTTTCCAGATGAAGTTGCCGATAGAGAGACTGAGAGGGAGAAGAGAGAAAAGCCCTAATTTATTTGGATTAATTAAGAATGGGAGAAAAGAAATTGACCTTAGTTAAGGCTGCCGTATTTGGATTTTTTTGGGCAATTGGATTTGGGGTTTGGGCTGATTATTTGGAGTAGGAGTGGGCCTTAGCCTATATAAGTTATAACAATATAAGTATATATAGTTTAAAGAGTCCATGTACAAATATTTCGATTTTTCGGTTAACCGGAAAAAAAAATCAATAACCGACAACCGAAACGAAAAACTGATTTTTATTTTATTTTAAAAACGACCAAAAAAACTGAATAACCAAAACCAAAAAAAAATCGGTTTGGTCAGTCTTTTCGGTTCAAACTGAAATATGCCCACCCCTGCTGAGAAGGTTATTCAAGGACTTCAGACACTAGGGGCAGCTCCAGCCCAGCCGGTTGTACCTGCTCAGGACTATGTGATTCCAGTTATGGCTGACGACGAGCAACGTAGGTTGGAGAAATTTGGTAGACTTCAACCTCCGACTTTCAGTGGTTCTGAGGGAGAGGATGCCCAGGGTTTCTTAGACAAGTGTTAGAGGATTCTTCATACATCAGGGATATTAGAGACCAGTGGGGCCTCGTTTACTACTTTCCCAGTTTTCAGGAGCTGCATTTACTTGGTGGGAGTCTTATGAGAGGCATAGTCTGTTGGTGTAGCTCCCCTTACCTGGCAGCAGTTTTCCACTCTCTTCCTAGAGAAGTATGTCCCACAGTCCCGCATAGAGGAGTTGCGCAGGCAGTTTGAGCAGTTGCGTTAGGATGATATGAAAGTGACGCAATATGGGATGAGATTTTGAGAGTTTTCTCGTCATGCTATTTGGTTGGTCCCTACAGAGAGAGAGAGGACGAGGAGGTTCGTGGATGGCCTCATCTATCAGCTTTGGATTCTTATGATCAAAGAGAGGGTATCGGGTGCTACCTTTAAACAGGTTGTTGATATTGCCCGAGATATTGAGTCGGTTCATCGCCAGGAGAGAGATGAGAGAGAAGCCAAGAGGCCTAGGGGATCTGGTAGTTGTGGTAGTGTTCCCTCCATGGGTCAGTTTCAGCATAGCAGGGGCCGCCCATTTAGGCCTACCCCGCTAGCTCGTCCAGCTTATAGTGGTGCACCATCAAGGCATGGTTCCCGCAGTCCTCATCCGGTCCTCTCATCATTCAGTGCCCTTCCAGCCCAGAGCTCATCCCGTGCACCATCGGCTCAGGAGTCATCTATGCCTGGTTCTTCTAGTGGTTATCCTGGTGCTAAGGGTTCCCTTCAGTCACCACCGTCATTTGCCGAGAGGGGATGCTTTGAATGTGGAGATCTGGGTCATATCAAGAGGTTTTGTCCCTATCTTTCGGGAGGTTCATCCCAGTAGAGGAGTCAGCCATCAGTTTCGGCACCAGTCACTTCACCACCCGCCCAACTAGCTAGGGGTGGGGGTCAGACAGCTAGAGGTCGACCTAGAGGGGGAGGTCGATCAGGTGGAGGCCAGGCCCATTTTTATGCACTTCCAGCCAGAGTAGATGTTATGGCCTCAGATGCTGTGATCACATGTATTGTTTCAGTTTTTCACCGAGATGCTTCAGTCTTATTTGATCCTGGTTCCACGTATCCCTATGTTTGGTCATATTTTGCTCATTTTCTGGATATGCCCTGTGAGTCCTTAGTCACATCTGTTCATGTGTTGACTCCGGTGGGCGATACTATTATTGTGGACCGTGTGTATCGGTCATGTGTGGTATTTATTGGGGGTCTAGAGGCCAGAGTGGATCATCTATTGCTTAGCATGGTTGACTTTGATGTGATATTGGGCATGAATTGGCTATCTACATGTCATGTTGTTCCAGATTGTCACGCTAAGACTGTGACCTTAGCGATGCCGAGATTTTTGAGGGTTGAGTGGAGAGGTTCTATTGATTATGTGTCGAGTACGGTGATTCCATACCTGAAGGCTCAGCGTATGGTGGAGAAATGGTGTCTGTTTTATTTGGCTTTTGTGAGGGATGTCAGTGCTGAGATTCCCACTATTGATTTTGTTCCTATGGTCCGTGATTTTTTGGATGTGTTCCCTACAGACCTGCCAAGCATGCCGCCTGACATGGATATTGATTTTGGTATTGATTTGGTGCAGGCACTAAGCCTATTTCTATTCCACCGTATCGTATGGCACCGACGAAATTGAAGGAATTGAAAGAGCAGCTTCAGGAACTCCTAGATAAGGGGTTCATTCGGCCTAGTGTGTCACCTTGGGGTGCACCGGTGCTATTTATGAAGAAGAAATATGGTTCCATGAGAATGTGTACTGACTACAGGAAGTTGAACAAGGTTACAGTCAAGAATAAGTATCCCTTGCCTCGTATTGATGATTTGTTTGACCAACTTCAGGGAGCCAGGGTATTCTCTAAGATTGATTTGAGATTCGGGTATCATCAGCTGAAGATTCGAGATTCAGATATTCCCAAGACGGCTTTCAGGACCCGTTATGGCCTTTATGAGTTTTTGGTGATGTCGTTTGAGCTGACCAATGCCCCAGCAACGTTCATGCATCTGATGAACAACGTGTTTCATCCATATTTGGACTCTTTCGTTATTGTGTTCATTGATGAAATCCTGGTGTACTCTCGTAGCCAGGAGGAGCATGCTCATCATTTGAGAGTGGTATTTCATATATTGAGGGAGGAGAAGTTTTATGCGAAATTCTCCAAGTGTGAGTTTTGGCTTGGCTGAGTAGATTTCTTGGGGAACGTGGTGTCCACTGAGGGTATTCAGGTAGATCCGAAGAAGATGGAGGCGGTGCAGAGTTGGCCCAGACCATCTTCATCTACAGAGATTAGGAGCATCCTTGGTTTGGCGGGTTGTTACCGTCGCTTTGTGGAAGGGTTTTCTTCTATTGCTTCGCCCTTGACAAAATTGACCCAGAAGGGCGCTCCGTTCAGGTGGTCGGACGAGTATGAGGAGAACTTTCAGAAGCTCAAGGCTGCTTTGACCACAGCTCCAGTGTTAGTCTTGCCATCAGCTTCAGGTTCTTATACCGTGTATTATGATGCCTCAAGGATAGGCATTGGTTGTGTATTGATGCGGGAGGGTAAGGTGATTGCCTACGTCTCGTGCCAGTTGAAGACCCATGAGAAGAATTATCCGGTGCATGATCTTGAGTTAGCAGTCATTGTTCACACCTTGAAGATTTGGCATCATTATTTGTATGGGGTTCATTGTGAGGTTTTTACTGATCACCGTAGTCTGTAGCATCTGTTTAAGCAGAAGGATCTGAATTTGTGCCAGCGAAGATGGTTGGAGATTCTCAAGGACTATGATATCACTATTCTATACCATCTAGGAAAGGCCAATGTAGTGGCCGATGCCTTGAGTCGCCGAGCAGAGAGTTTGGGAAGTCTAGCATATCTTCAAGCAACAGAGAGACCTTTAGCACTTGATGTTCAGGCCTTAGCGGGCCATTTTGTGAGACTGGATTTATCGGAGCACCGTCGGGCATTGGCTTGCATAGCCTCCAGGTCTTCTCTTTATGACTGTATCAGAGAGCGCCAGTATGATGACCCGCACTTGCTCGTTCTTCAGGATATGTTCTAGCGAGGTGATGCCAGGAATGTAGCTATTGGTGACGATGGTATGATGAGGATGCAGGGTAGGATATGTGTGCCTAATGTAAATGGGCTTCGAGAGTTGATTCTTAAGGAGGCCCACAGCTCGCGGTATTCCATCCATACGGGGTGCCGCAAAGATGTATCAGGATCTGAGACAACATTATTGGTGGAGGCGGATGAAGAAGGATATTGTTGGATTTTTGGCCCGGTGTCTCAACTGCCAGCATGCTAAGTATGAGCACCAGAGACCAAGTGGATTGCATCAGAGGATATTCCGGAGTGGAAGTGGGAGCGGATCACCATGGACTTTTTAGTTGGGCTCCCACGGACTTCGAGGAAGTTCGATGCTATTTGGGATATTGTGGATCGGCTGACCAAGTCCGCGCACTTCATTCCTGTTGGTACTACTTATTCATCGGAGCGATTAGCTGAGATTTATATTCGAGAGATTGTTCGGCTGCATTGTGTTTCGGTTTCCATCATTTCTGATAGAGGTACTCAGTTCACATCGCAGTTTTGGAGGGCCGTGCAGAGAGAGTTGGGTACTCAGGTTGAGTTGAGCAAAACGTTTCATCCTCAGACGGACGGGAAGTCTAAGCGCACTATTTAGATATTGGAGGACATGTTGCGCGCTTGTGTTATTGATTTTGGGGGTTCATGGGACCAGTTTATGCCACTCGCGGAGTTTGCATATAATAATAGTTATCAGCCGAGTATTCAGATGGCTCCATACGAGGCTTTATATATGAGGAGGTGTAGATCTTCAGTTGTTAGTTTGAGCCGGGTGAGGCTAGACTCTTAGGCACAGATTTGGTACAGGATGCTTTAGATAAGGTGAAGTTGATTCATGAGCAGCTTCACACGGCGCAGTCTAGGCAAAGAGCTATGCGGACAAGAAGGCCCGGGATGTATATTTCTTGGTTGGGGAGAAGGTTCTGCTGGAGGTGTCACCCATTAAGGGTGTTATGCGGTTTGGGAAGAGGGGCAAGTTGATCCCCCGGTTCATTGGGCCTTTTGAGGTGCTTCAGAGGGCAGGGGAGGTGGATGATAGACTTGCCTTGTCACCCAGCTTGTTGAGTGTGCATCTAGTGTTTCATGTTTCCATGCTTCGAAAGTATGTGGGTGACCCGTCTCATGTTTTCGACTTCATCACAGTTCAGCTAGAGGGTGATATGACTTATGAGGTGGAGCTAGTAACTATTTTGGGTCGACGGGTCCGAAGGTTGCGGTCAAAGGATATAGCTTCAGTTAAGGTGCAGTGGAGAGGGAAGCCGGTGAAGGAAGCCACCTAGGAGGCCGAGCGGGAGATGCGGAGCAGATATCCACACCTATTTGAGACTCCGGGTATGTTTCTAGACTCGTTCGAGGACGAATGTTTGTTTAAGAGGGGAGAATGTAACGACCCAGTCGGTCGTTCCAAGAGTTTTGGCACCATTTCCCCATTTCTGCTTCATTTTGTGTGGTTCAGCTCTTTTGTGTTGTGTTAGGTTGATTGGCTCGGGTTCGGATTGATTATGGAGAGAAATGAGACACTTAGTCTCTTTAGTTGGTGATTTAGTTGGAAAAGTCAATCAGAAGTTGACTTGTAGGTAAATGATCTCAGAATTGTGGTTTTATGGTTCAGATAGCTTCGTTAGGTGATTTGGGACTTAGGAGTATGTTCGGAATGTTATTCGGAGGTCCGTGGTAGAATTAGGCTTGAATTGGCGAAATTGGATTTTTGGCGATTTTCGGTCGGCAGTGAAAAATTAGCTATCAGAGTTGGAATGAAATTCCGGAAGTTGGAATAGGTTTGTAGTGTCGTTTTTTATGTGTGTGCAAATTTTCAGGTCATTAGGACGTGGTTTGGTTGGTTTCGGCATCGTTGGCGAATTTCGAAAGTTTAGAAATCCTTAGGCTTGAATTTTGGGTTGATTTGATGTTGTTTGGAGTGTTCCGAAGGTTGGAATAAGTTTGAATAGTGGTATCTGACTTGTTGTTAGATTTGGTTGAGGCCCCGAGGGCCTCGGGATGATTTCGAATGGTTATCGGAGAGTTGGAAAATTTGGAGTTGCAGCTGGAGCTGTTGTTTTCTGTCATAACCGAACCTGCGGATTGGGGACCGCAGGTGCGAGCCACAGAAGCGGAAAAGGGACTGCAGAAGCAATATTGGTCACAGGAGTGGAGGTCTGGACCGCATCTGTGAGCTCCTGGGGCACAGGTGCGACGCTTGGGGACTTAAGTCGTTTCCATATATGCGGACTTTTGGGCGCAGAAGCGCCCCGCAGGTGCGAGATAATGTCCGCAGAAGCGAAAAGCGCTAGGCAGAAGTTATAAAAGAAATTAAATTATTTAAAATTGTGTGGCTTGCCTAATATCACGATAGGCTCCATCACGACCGATGCGATTTTGGGATCGTGACAGATATCGTGATGGTAATATTATAAGCATAATTGTGGCATGACTATTCTAATTTAAGTGCATTAAGTATGAACTTGATAGAGGCACTATGTGATATAAAAGGTACAACATATCCTAATTGGGGTGTGTTAATAAATTCTAATCTGTGAGAGAAAATAAAACTTAAGTATAATGCTAATGCACTAATATAGTAAAAGGGTGAGTATGAAACTTAGCGAATAGTGGCATGATTAGCTATTAAAATAAGGGTAAGACGTGCAGTATGGAGACTGTTATGCACCGTATACAAAAGAGATAGACAATTCGAAAAGTTGAAATACTTGAAAAGAATTAGCACAAATGTTATCGAATTCAGTGTTATGTTCTGACAATTGTCATAATGTTGTATCTTGTACTACATGAGTTGCGAAAGTTTGAATATTGACGAAGTGATGCAATAACTGAAAAAGTGTATAATTTTACCCAAGTGGGGGAGCTTACTATTGTTGATTTTGTTTATCAGACATATGGGTTCACAGTTAGGACAGAAGGATAGTCGAAAAATTGTTATGGATTGTAATGTTGACATACAAGTGAACTTGGGTATGGATTGATTAGTTTTGTCATATTTAGTACTCCTCAGGTGCCATACGTTGTGACGATCCTAGTGGGGAGATTGTATCTGTGGATCGAGTGTATAGAGGGGATGTGATATTTGTTCAGGGAAGGGACACCGTAGTCATTCTACTAGTGTTGGCGATGTCTGACTTTAATATTATTATGTTCATGGACTGATTGGTGTCGTGCTATGTGATGCACTATTGTTAATTAAGGGATATTAGATTTGGTGTTCTTTATGGTCTTAGAATAACATGGAAAGGTAATCATGATTGCATGAGCGAGGAAATTACTTATGTGAGGTTCTATATAAGATGAGTAAAAGTGTTTAACATATCTAATTATAATTTAAGACACAAGAGTAGAGATTCTGACTCTTGGGATAGTTATAGTTGTTATTAAGTTTCCAAGTGAGCTACAAGAGGCGTATGTAGTATAAATATGAAAAGATAAGATGAGTGTAACGACGAAGTATTTATATTTTTTTTCCTAAGGTATAGACCGCTCAACATTCGAGGACGAATGTTCCTTTTAGTGGGGGAGAATGTAATAATCTGAAATATTTTGATATAGTTAATAATTATGGGATTGAAGAATATTATATATATTGGGCCTAAGCTAGTGGAAAAGAGTGTATTATAGTATATAAGATAATGTATTAAATAAGTGGCTGGTGGGCTAATTACACCATATAAATTGAGAATTTGGAAATATGTGACTTTGACATTTTGTATAATAATAAGCAAGTGGGTCAAGCCCATCCCTTACTTGAGATTTAAGAGGTTATAAATATATTAGGGCTTATATTTGACAATAGTAAAAACATTAACTCTAAAGAGGCACCATCAGCCGTAACTAATAATTGGGATTTTTACCTAACAATACTATATTAGAAACTTATTTACCAATATTCTCT
Organism: Nicotiana undulata; assembly: GCA_005239495.1. NCBI lineage: Eukaryota > Viridiplantae > Streptophyta > Magnoliopsida > Solanales > Solanaceae > Nicotiana > Nicotiana undulata. Next base: position 28,164 of record ML289522.1, read on the forward strand.
ATGTTTTGTAGTTTTTAATAAGTATCTAGTAGGTTTTTCTTACAAATTGTGTAGATTTCTCCTTAAAAGACTCTCATCCCATTAATAGTGCCTTCAGTTAAGGGATTCAATTATATTCTTTCCTTTTTTCACTTTCCTTTTCTCTCTCCTTTTTTTCTAACATCACAACCCCTTAATCTACGTCCAGAATCTCCATTTTCTCTCCTCTCACCATTGACGACAACTTTATATTATTAAATCATCAATTGCATCATTCTTTTGTTGGGAGACCTGACAACGCTGAAAATGAAGAAATATTCAGGGATTGTATGATATTATATCATAATTGTATTTGAATTGTATCAGATATATCAATGCGTAAAACATAATTGTATCATACTTGTATCACAATTGTATCTAACTTGTAGATGGTACATTAACATCCAAAATAATACCTGATACAATACTAATAAATTAATATATAATTATCATATATTTGTGATATAAAGTGTGAAATTCGTCAAGAACTCACAACTACTCATAATTCAGATACAAATTTGATACAATCCTGAAAGTATTCTTACGCAATTATGATACAACTTAAAACCGATTCTAAACTTAAACTAATACAATATCGTATTATATTTGTATTAGCATTGTATCATATATTATTTTAGATACAAATTGTGATACAATTATGATACAATTCTAAATTATGATACAACTTTGATCTTCATCTTTTTCAAGTTTCAATTTAAAACATCCACCTAGAACCAACTCTAAACTTAAATTATTATATAATATTGTATTTTAATAGTATTAGTATTATATCAAAATTGTCTTAGGTATTGACGTATCAAATACAACTCAGATACAATTATGATACATTTATCATACAATCGTAATACAATTCCGAAACTTCTTCTTCCTCGAGTTTCAATCAGAAATTCAACCTAAACCAACTTTAAACTTAACAAATCTCCATTAAAATTGAGATATAAACTTTAAAGCATATTTTCAATCGTTTTCAAGAATACTCAATCAAAAAAAACCACAAATTCGTAAAATCCGAATATCTAATTCAAAGTTTCGAAGCTTTTTAATGGTATGTCAATGGCAGAGTGAAGCTTACCCACAACTTGATTGTAGAGCAAATCTTCGAATTTCTTCTGTATTGTATAAATAATAAAGAGATGTTGGACGATTAAAGAGAGAAATCGTATATCAACATCTTTGGAAGATGAAAGAATCTGAAATTTTGGGGATAACAGTGGAAGATGAGTGAGTAAGCGAGATTTTTGTGTTAGAAAGATGATGAGTATCAATTAGGATTCTTATTGTGGGTAATTACAAAGAGAGGTGATGATTTTGGGGTGGGTTTCTTACGGTGAAGAAATTTTAGGTAAGTACTGATTTTGGGTATCTTAAATGTAGGATATTTTGTGTAACTGATACCCACTATTTAAGGTATGTTTCATTTTCTCTTTTTTTTAATGGTTTTGTATAAAACTAGTAAATATAGGTATAGTAAGTAATTAATAAGGAACCTAAATAAAAGTAGTAAATAAGTGTCTATTATAATATAGCTAGGTAAAAATCCCTAACTATAATTGGAGAACATATAGTAGATAAAACAATACAAAGAGGCTTTGAAACAACGATGCACAGTAATTGGAAGAGACAAAGTATTGTTATTAAGTTGACTAACTTCTACGTGAGAAGATTGTGAAGGAACCTTAGATCAGGTAAATTTATATCTATTCCAATCCTTTAGTAGCATATATAATTAAATAGGAGTAATAAAGTTACTAATATAATATTTTGATAATGATTAAGACAATGATGAAAAGAAATAATTATAATGAGGAGTCACTTTTAAATATGATATATAAGATTTAGGAATTTGAAAACAAGATTTTTTTTATACTGATTTGCTTCAGTAACGAATTTGTATAAGTTAGTACATTAGAATATAAGAACAAACGGAGACCTATAGTTTCTATCCGGTTAAACACTACTAAATTTCTTAGCACATAATTAATGGTCCTATTTCAGAGGAATAAACACAGGAAAATTAATTAAAGGTGACAAGGATGGACCAATTATGTTGGTGATTCACGAAGTTAATACATAGATTGATTTAGTTACAAGTAGGTAGTTGAAGAAGTTGACCGAAGTGCTCGAGGTGACGCGTTTGGTATTCCTGCACGAGTATTGTCAGTAGTAATCTTACCACAATTTGTATTTTTCATAACCTGCATGGTTTATATATGATTTTGAAAATAAACGTATTACCGATGCTTTAAAATTGCATGTGGGACAAGTCCTTTATTTGACATGCTACCGAGCATTTTACTTGAGATGTTTACCGATTAATCTAAATGTTTTCACCGTTACTAGATATGTTTTACCGTTACTTGAGAGGTTACAGTTATTTGAATTAGTCTCACTGTTACTAGACATGTTTTACTATTACAGAGCCAAGAACCACTTCGGGAAGAGAGACGCCAACAAAAAGAATGAGGAAGAAAAACCTCAGCATGTTATCCACAAGATTGTCGGTGGAGTCAACATCCCGCAGGGACCCATTTTCAAACGCACCAAAGTGTTGATTACAAGGGAGAAACGGACCCGAGATTACATGCCCGAAGGCACCCTTGTATTCAACGATGAGGAGGCGGAAGGCCTTTCCCAACCGCACAACGACGCCCTGGTAATCTCTATTTTACTAAATAAAGTTCAAGTTAAACGTATTCTTGTGGATCCAGGTAGCTCGACAAATATAATCAAGTCGAGGGTTGTAGAACAGCTCGGCCTGATCGATCAAATTGTGCCCACATATCGGGTTTTGAACCGCTTCAACATGGCTAGCGAAATAACAAATGGAGAAATAATACTACAGTAAACGTAGTCGGGACCATCCAGGATACGAAGTTTCACGTCATCGAAGGTGACAAGAGGTATAATGCGCTGCTCGGGAGGCCGTGGATCCATAGCATGAGGGCGATACCATCGACTCTTCACCAAATGATGAAGTTCCCAATAGAGGATGGGGTGAAAACAATTTAGGGGAGAAACACACTGCGAAGGAGATGTTTGAAGTCGACAAGGTAACACCAGTACTAGCAGCCTCGACCTCAGAACAATCGAGCACCAAAGATAAGCAAATAGCAATCACTGCCCCCAGCCTCGATCAAAGCAGATAAACAGGTGATCGACGATGATGAAGAGGATTTTCTCACTCCTTGAACCTTCATCGTTCCCGAAGAATCGGATGCAACTAACTTAATGGTCGAAGAGCTGGAATATGTGATAGTCATCGAGTATCTACCCGAACATAAGGTATACTTGTGAACGGGGTTAACCCCCGAACTCAGGAAAAAAAACTCATTCAATTTCTTATTGATAACATGGACTGCTTTGCATGGTCCCATTTAGATATTACAGGAATCCCGTCCGAGATTACAACTCATTGATTGATCTTGTATCCCAAGTTCAGGCCGATAAAGCAGAAAAGAAGGCCTTAGTCCGAGGTGAAGACCGCTTTCATAAAAGAAGAGGTAACTAAACTCCTTCAAATAGGGTCCATTGGGGAAGTTAAATATCCCGAGTGGTTAGCCAGCGTAGTCGTAGTCCCCAAAAAAGGGAACAAGCTTATAATGCGCGTAGATTATAAGGATCTAAATAAAGCATATCCAAAGGACTCTTTCCCTTTGCCTAACATCGATCGAATGATCGACGCCATGGCTGGCCACGAGATACATACTTTTCTCGACGCCTACTCTGGGTACAACCAAATTCAGATGGACCCAGAAGACCAGGAAAAAACTTATTTCATCACTAAATATGGGACCTACTGCTATAACGTAATGCCCTTTGGGCTAAAGAATGCAGGGGCTACATATCAACGCCTAGTTAACAAGATGTTCGAAGAACGGATAGGGAAATTAATGAAAGTTTACATTGATGACATGTTAGTTAAGTCCCTGTGCGCAAAGGACTATTTGACCTACTTGCAGGAAACCTTCGAGATCTTGAGGAAGTACAACATGAAACTTAACCCCGAGAAGTGTGCCTTCGGGGTCGGGTCGGGCAAATTCCTCGGCTTTATGGTATCAAATCGGGGGATCGAGATTAACCTCGACAAAATCAAAGCCATCGAGGACATCACTGTTGTGGACAGTGTAAACTCGTTCAGAGACTAATCAGACGAATAACTGCCCTGGGCCGGTTCATTTCGAGGTCATCGGATCGGAGTCACAAATTTTTCTCCTTGCTCAAAAAGATTAATGACTTTACGTGGACTCCGGAATGTCAACTAGCATTGGAGGAGCTGAAACGGTATCTATCAAGCCCACCTTTGCGCCACACCCCAAAGGCAGATGAGAAGTTGTATTTATATTTGACGGTGTCCGAGATAGCGGTAAGTAGAGTGCTAGTCCGAGAAGAACAAGGTACGCAGTTCCCAGTTTACTACGTAAGTCGAACTTTAGGAGATGCTGAAACCAGGTACCCGCACCTAGAAAAATTAGCACTTGCGCTAATAAGTGCATCTAGAAAACTAAAACCATATTTTCAATGTCATCATATATGCGTCATTACCACCTATCCCCTTCGAAATATATTGCATAAGCCTGAATTATCATGCCTACTGGCCAAATGGGCCGTCGAACTTGGCGGGTACGATATTGAGTATCAGGCTCGAACATCCATCAAGACTCAAATCTTAGCAGACTTCATGGCAGATTTTTCGCCAACCCTCGTACTCGAGGTAGAAAAGGAACTACTGCTGAAATAGGGAACCTCCTCGTGGGTATGGGCCCTTTTTACGGACGGAGCCTCGAACGTGAAAGGGTCCGGACTCGAAATTGTTTTGAAACCGCCTACGAGCAACATTGTTAGACAATCAATTAAAACTGTTAAGCTGACCAACAACGAGGGCGAGTATGAGGCTATGATTTCAAGTCTTGAGTTATCTAAGTGTGACTCTCTACTGGTAGTTAACAAGGTAAATGACATTTTCGAGGTACGAGAAGATAGGATGCAGAGATATTTAGACAAGTTGCAGATCACTTTACACCGCTTCAAAGAATGGACTCTGCAGCAAGTACCTCGAGAACAGAACACAGAGGCCGATGCACTTGCCAACTTAGGATCATCGATCGACGAAGATGAAATTAACTCGGGGACTATCGTTTAGCTATCAAGGTCCATAATCAATGAAGGGCACACTGAGATTAATTTCACACGCTTAACCCGGGATTGGAGAAATAAGTATATCGAATACTTGAAGCTACCCTCGGACCCCAAGGAATCAAGGACCTTACGAACTAAGGCAGCTTGGTTTACATTGGACGTTGACGGAACATTATACAAAAAGACATTCGATTGTCCACTGGCCGTATGTCTGGGGTCAGGAGATACCGATTATGTGTTGCGAGAAATCCATGAAGGCACCTGTGGAAACCACTTTGGCACCGAGTCACTAGTTCGAAAGATCAGCAGAGCAAGAAACTATTGGGATAACATGGAGAGGGACGCTAAGGAGTTCGTTCGAAGATGTGATAAAAGTCAAAGGTTCGCACCAATAATCCATCAGCCCGGTGAACAACTTCACTCGGTCCTATCCCCATGGCCATTCATGAAATGAGGGATGGACATCGTCGTACTTCTACCATAGGCCCCACGTTAAGCTAGATTCATACTGTTTATGACTAACTATTTCTCTAAATAGGTTGAAGCGCATGCCTTCGAAAAGGTTAGAGAAAAGAAGTTATCGACTTCATATGGGATCACATTGCACGCTGATTCGGCATACCTGTTGAGATAGTGTGTGATAATGGCAAACAGTTCATCGGAAGTAAGGTGATAAAATTTGTCGAAGATCAGAAAATAAAGAGGATACTAGCCATATCACCCTAGTGGAAATGGATAGGCCGACTCAACAAATAAAACTATCATTAATAACTAAAGAAAAGGCTGAATGAAGCCAAAGGAAAATGGAGAGAAAAGTTGCCCGAGGTTCTATGGGAATATAGAACAACATCGAAATCCAGCGCTAGGACAACCCCATTTTCTTTGGTCGACGGCTCCGAAGCCTTAATACCCGTCGAAGTCGGAGAGCCCAGCGCCAGATTCCGACACGCAACGGAAGAATCAAACCGCGAGTCAATGAATAGTAGCCTTGAATTATTGGATGAGAGACGAGAAGTGGCGCTCGTTCGAATGGCCGCTAAAAAACAACGAATCGAGAGATACTACAACAGAAGAACCAATCTTCGATATTTCAAAATCGGGGACTTGGTCTTAAGGAAAATCACAATCAATACTCGGGACCCTAACGAAGGGAAACTCGGTCTAACTGGGAAGGACCCTATCAGATTCTTGACATAGTCGGTAAAGTGTCATACAAACTTGGAAGAATGGACGGTGAGCCACTGTCAGATAATTGGAACATATCACTTCTCAAGCGATATTAATATTATTGCTAAGGTATGGATCTCTCCCTTTTCGTTTGCTTAAATATGAGAAACTAACTTATTGCAGGTACCCAACCCAAGAAATTGAGACCTCAGGTTTTAAAGTACGTGTTGCGCTCTTTTTCCCTTAACCGGGTTTTTATCCCAAATGGATTTTTCCGGCAAGGTTTTTAACGAGGCAACAAATATGTGCTAACTGGGGAAAATTCAATAGTATCCAAGGCTTCTTTGAAATCAACCTCGAATACTGGGGTACATCACACTCGGATGTTGTACAAATGGGTCTCGATTGGGAAAATCTTGTAATGGGACAAACAAACGAATGAACCGTGTCCATATAGAATAGACGAGCCCCAATAACAAAACATCTACGCATGTATGAATAATACAAAGAATTTCTCTCTTTTTTCCAAACATCTCGTGTTTGAAGTAGGATTTCTATTTTACAAGTCGTATACTTATGATCTATTGCACAAAACTAACACTCAAGAAGAATGGCCCAAGGGCCGAACGCAAGTACACCTCGAACGCTCGGGGACTGCTTACTCGAGCTATTTAAAGTTCGAAGTTATAAGACCTCGAAGAGGCACCCCCGATACACAGGCCAATGCCATCACACTCAAAGACTAACATTTCGAACAAGTTCGAAATGTTATGGGGAAACAAGCCCAAGAGGCATACCCAAAAGCTACGGCCATATTAAAAGACTACTGTCATATGAAAAGGCTACGACCAAAATTACGCGGTTTGGAGACGTCCGACTTCCGCCATAAATTAAAGGCCTTCAAATACTTTGAAAAACCGGCTAAACAAGGCTACCCTCGGCAAAGCAAATAAGGGCTTTGATAAAATCAGCCCCCAAATAATTCAAAGGCTTCGATAACATCAACCTTTGAGATGTCAGATCATCTCAACATAAACATGTTAAGAAAACTTGGGTTCCTATTATCGAACCCTCGAAAAACCCAACGGGCATAAAAAATATATGTTAAGGCATAAGAAATTTTCACTAAGTCTTTTAGCCGAAGAGGGAAAAATTATGGCCAATTTTAGAGGCCCAACTGGCCCAACTTTAAAGATCCCAAGGGCCAACCTAAAAGAGTCTAAGGGCCGATATAAAAGAGCCTAAGGGCCGATCTCATGATCCGAAAGACCAATACAATTAAAGAACCGAGATTACGATCTCGTTCGGTTCAAACCTAAGGGTCCATTTATTACGAGCTTAAACAAACAATTCGAGCTCGAGAATTTTGATAATCGTTGGTACGACCTAAGGGCTTACCTTATCCTTTAAAAATATTTGAGCTTGGATAATGGAGGCAACCCGTATATTAGTTCAAAACATGTCATTCCCTAGACAAACTCCCAAATGAGCTTCGGAGTCGGGGACTTGACTTCGTAACTCGAGGACTTGCCCCGGGAAAAAATAAAAAGCCTAAGGGTTTATTTCTATCACGAGTTAAGATAAAAGAATATTTCAGTAGAGACAATTAAAACATTCAAGGACGCAGAGACATAGGGAAATATTTTTCATTTCATCAAAAGGATATATACAAATGGGCCAACTAGGGCCTTACAGGAGAAAAGAAAGAAAAAAGCCACAACTTAGTCGCCATCAGGGCTAGCCCCCTCGACACCGAATAACATAGGCTGAGGCATCTCTATCAGAGGCTTCACCATCGGACCCGCTAACAGAACCCTCGTCATTAGAGAGAAATGAGGCAACCTCATCTTTCGAGGCTTTCGCTCTCTCAATTTTTGAAGAAAGGTCAAAGCCACAAGCATGTATCTCTTCGAGAGCCTCTTTCTGAGATCGCTGCCTGGCATGAGCAACAACAGAGACAATATGGACTCAGCAGAAGCAGAAATTTCATGCGTCCGAAGATTGGCGGCCTCGGCATCGACTCTGTAAGAGGTCGCAAGCGCCTCCAATTCGGCTTTAGCCTTAGCAAGAACGACTTCGACCTCCTCGGTCCTACGGGCTCGAGCCAGACTTTCTTCCTTCGCACCTCGGAACTGGAGCTCTGCTGAAGTTAATCGAGCCCGAAGAGCATCCTTCCCCGAGGCAAGGCGCTCCATGTGCGGCCTCCACCCTAGGGTCTCGGCCTCCTTCACCTTGGCCTCTTCTTGGAACTACAACATGAATTCGGCCTTCTGCTGATACTGCGAAACCAAAATATCCATCACAAAATTGGAATCGATATTTTACTAGGTTTCAAGGAGTTATCTTACCTTCTCGATGAGCTCGACGTGGTCCTGTTGAGCCCTTATAAGTTTCGCTCGTATGTGCGAAATTTCCTCCTCCTTTCGAACGTAAAGGAGTTTGAGGTCGTCCCTCTCCTTTGTGAGATTTTTGAGCTCGGCCTCACATTGGGACAACTTCGTCCGTGATTTGAAGGACGCCTTTCGATGAAGCACCAAATCCTGCTCACAAACAAAGGGGTTAATATCAAATCAGAAACAAACACCAGCGAAAAGGAAAGGGAAAATACTTACCCACTTCAAAAGGCGTTGAGCTTCATTGAAAACAAATGATGCATCCGGCTCGGGGACGTCTTCGAGCCCGTCGAAGCAGTCCCGAGATATGTCGCCCCCTTCATGGCCTATATCCGCGTCTGGAGTTTTCATAGCATGAGCATCTCGGAACTGCCCCTCAGAAAATGAAGGGTCGGGCGGTGAATCGTCTATGTTTATTGCCCCGAACGAATCGCTCGTGTCACACTCCTCTCTCCTAGGGGCCTCAGAGCTAGACCCTTCAGGGGCGTCCGTCAATTTTCCAGCACAACAAGGGATTTCCTTACCAACCGGTGGCTCGGGGACTTCACGTGTGTCTTCATCCGAGACTCCCCTAACTTGGGAACAAACTGACTCGTTCACTACCGGCTCGACGACCTCAGGAGCTGCAGTACTCCCTCCCTCATGGGCTACCAAAATGCAATCGTCATCGTCATCTTGTGTGTCGAAAGGCAAAACGTCAGTATCGACCTTTGATTTTTGGATTTTGCTTTTCTTGGGATTCGGGGTGTCAGAGGATGAAGCCCTTCGTCTTTTCCTCTCCTGAGTCAGTTGCGAAATTTCTCATTCACCAGGCGGGGGCGGCCTTATGGCCATGCTTTCTCCGAGACCTGCGCGGAAAGAATGGGTTAAGAACTTGTACTTCTACGGAAGAACGCTGACTCATAGTCAAAGGAGCTCACCATGATTTTTGGCTTCCCATCGGCCCCGGGCCAAGTCTCGCCAACAGCGTTCGGAGAGCGAGGAAGTGGTGACTAGTTGGCGGACCCAATCTTCGAGGTCTGGGAAAACACCAGGGAACCAAGCAGAAGTTGCACCAAGAAATGGAGTTCAAATCAAAGAGGGAAATTTATTAAAAAAGAAATCAAACGCCAACGATAGACGGACTTACGATATCATGTTCCATTTCTCGGGGAATGACATCTTCTCGGCAGGAATCAAGTCATAGGTCTTGAATCGAACAAATCGACCCATCCAACCCCGATCCTTATCTTCATCTGTGCTCGGAAACACTATTTTAGTAGCCCGACGCTGGAGCTTGATCAAACCATCTTGATAGCGCCGAGGGCTATATATAGCCTGATTAAATGGTCGAGGGTGAAAAGCATTCCCTCGATTTTGCTCGAGAAAAATCTGAGCAAGATCACTATACGCCAAAAGGAAGGGTGAACCTGCCCCAAAGTCACCCGATACTGGTGACAAAAGTCGAGTATGACCGGGTCCACGGGCCCCAATGTGAAAGGGTAAGTGTAAACACTCAAAAACCCTTTCACATGAGTGGTAATATCCTCATCAGGCGAAGGGACCACCACTTCTTTGCCTTCCCAATTGCAATCCCTTTTAACTCGCTTGAGGTCATCCTCGGATATCGAGCAAATGTAACGAGACATGGGCTCACACCAGTGGGGAACTGAAGGGGGTCTATCCACATTAAATTCGGAAGTCAGTTCGCATGGCCCGGGAACACACTCCTCCATGCGCGTCTCAACCAACGTCTTGTCGCCGGCCGATTTCAAAGGGGAGGCTTTTTCCTTCTGCGGCACCACTTTAGAAGTCTTAGCCATGGTTGCAATCAAGAGAGGTGGAGAGCAAGAATGTGACTGGCGAAAGAATGAAAGGAAGCAAGAAAAGTTTGTGAACGATGGAAGATTTGATCTAAGCAAGAGAGGAGTTTGAAGCAGAGTAAAGTTGGAAGTCGATAGGGGAAATTGGTATTTATAGATTTAAAGCGACAGTTCAACATCGCTAGCAGCCGACCAACGACTGACAAAGCATTGATGATTCTTGGGAAACGATCCGACGGGAGATTCCGGTCACATCCTAGCGTCACGAAAATGACTTCATGACCGAGGCAAAGGGAGATCAGGATTCAAATCGTTTCTTATTCTTTCATTATAAGAAACGCGGGGACTATCTGTTTATGGTAAAATTGAGAAGCTCGATTGCAAGGGCTCAAGGGCGGACCTCGAAAGTGAGCCCTCCTCGAAAGTAAATGCGCTTCAAAGCAAGCCCGGGCTCGAGGAATGTGTGAGCCGATGGATCGAGGTCAGACTAGATCGACACCACAGTAATCGAATCACGAAATATCCGCGTTCAATCATCAATCCCGGCGAGAATCTCGGGGCCGGTAGAGCTATTAGCGATTAATAATGCCAATCATGTATTTTACTTCTGCAATTAGAATCAGTATATAAAGAGGAACCTTATTCAGTTGTAAAGATCATTATTATCACAATTATCATGACTCTCTAAGTTCTTACTCGCACTACTGAATACAAAGCTCTTTTATTTACTGCTAATTCTCCGTATTTGAGTTGTTCATACTATTACTGCTGTTATTATTGTTCTTGGAAAACCACTCTCGAATCTGAGATCGAAGTCGACGGCGTATAATCACACGGGTTTGATTCATATAATTGTTTAATTCATTTACTTATCTCATTATTTACCAATTAACATTGAATTGGATCACATATCCTTATAACCACATTACAAATTTAATTGTTACCCATATTTCGAATTAAACAGTGACAAAGAGGGAGCGTTATGAAACATTAATTTATGGTGGATGTCCATAACTCCTAAATGAATAACACCCACTACTCCTTTTCATTATCTCCATAACTCCCACTACTCCAATACTTATAGTTGTAACTCCCGTAACCTCCCCATGATCTTCCTCCATGACCTCAAATGCTTAATGTCATGTTTATGACATTCATTTGTATACCTCTATATAATACTATAAATAGAGTATAAGAAATGACATTGTACATATTTGGAAACACTTGATAAAATAAGAATCTCTCCTCTCTTTCTCTCTACATTCTTACCTATTATCTTGTTTTATATTATTACTTTGAGCTTAGTTTCTTAAGAACAAAATATTTGTCTAAAAATATCTAAGAAAACGTCGAACTTTGTGTCCAAGCAGAGATAAAGATAGATTAGTTTCTACAAAGCATACTACTATGCGTTTGTAATGATTTAGCAAAAAGTGGCAAGCTAAATGTTCTTATTAACTTTAGTATATCTATTACTAATGAAATGCTACTCCCAATATTATGATTAAAACTCCCTTTTAAACAAACGATAAAATAAAATAAAAATTCACATGCTTGAGCATCTAATTTATTGTAAATTAGAACATAATTAGTTTGTGAATAAATATTTTTATATTTTAGAAATCATACCAAAAAGTATTAAATCATAAATTTTTAATAAAAAATATTCGAAACATATTTAAAAAATAATTTATTTTCCCGAACAACCACAACTAAGGACCCGAGTGTCCATAGATATTTTTTTTCAGTCTTTTAAAAAAAATGTGTTTGTCCATGAAATTTTGTAAATTTTTGAAATTTTTTGAAAATGAATTTTTCAAAAATCAAAAAGTAGTTTGATCACTTTTTCAAACTTTTGTATTTCTCGGCTCACAAAATTATAATATTTTTTCATGAAATATATATCTAAACATAATTTTAATTCCAAATACTATTTTTCAACTTAACTCCGAATAATACCCGAGGGAGGCTTGTTGCTACTGAGTTTCTAAAGCAATTCATTTGATGTTTCTTTTTTCTTCTTATGGCAACTAGAATATGTATTCATTTTTGTCCTCTGCTTGAAGCTACATATTACAGAAATTCTCTATTGTATTGCATCAGTGAGTTCCCTTTTCCTTCACTTATGTCAGGAGATGACAGAGTGAATACTCGGTTAATATTTGCAACGAGTTGTATTAGTCATTGTAGTGCTAAGTTGCTTTGCTTGTGTTGGTTAATCAAAAGGGCTCGTTTAATGTGAGAGATAAGGAATAATTAATCTCGGGATTAAATATGAGATGAGTTTATATCATGTATGGTTGAGATAAAATTGTGGTATATAAGGATTAGTTATCCAGGGATTGTAGAGTCTTTTTTATCCTTTGGGAGGATAGGGTAACTAATCCGAAAATAATTAATTATAGATAACTTTTCCCCAACCAAACGAACCATTTGTTATACATCTGAATTTCTAATTTCTTGGATGTCACCAAAGTTTGAATCTGTTTTTGAATAGATTCGGGGCGTGTTGAGGCCGAGTCGAGGATCTAAGGCATCGCGGAGTAGTTTTTATCCGGTTTGAGGTTGTTGTTCCTACAGCTGGGTAACCCAGGCTTACAAAGCGTTTACACAGAGTTGAATGAAGTTGCTGATAGATTGGCTGCATATGGAGCCTCGACTACTCAGGACAGCTGCATCATTTTTGCTGAGCCACCACCTTTTGTAAAGTCTTCATACTATCGGGATCAGAAAGATCCACTACATATGAGACTTGTATCAACTTCTGTCAGCTCCCTACTGCTCTCTGAAAAACACGTAGTTTGTAATAGACTAGTATATCCTGATCCTAATGGTCTTTTATTACTATCTCAGATGCACTTGCGGCATCTTTGTACAAATTCGTACTGTTTTGGGTTAATTATATATTATAGTACATCTTTCTACCAAAAAAAAAAAAGAACAGTGATCTTTTCAACGGCGTCGCATCGCTTGACACCCAAGTATCCTAGGAGTATTTTATGGCGATACATTATGCAGAACTATCTTCGGGAAGCTGAAGTAAAAATATAAACATGGCGGAAACCGTAGCCCTAGATTCCACTACGCATCCACCTCAACTTCTCGACGAAAATCCCACCGTAAACGATGACGAAGACATGCTCGACGCCCCTAAATCCACTAAAAGTTCCGATTCGGATTCCGACTCCGATTCCGACTCAGAGGATGACGCACAGCAAAATCTACAAATTCAAGCTCTACAAACTGAGCTTTTAAATAACCCTTCCAATTACGATGCTCATGTTCAAGTATTTCTCTCTCTCTCTCTCTCTCTCTCTATCTATCTATCTATCTATCTATATATATATATATATATATATATATATATACACTCATTCACAAATTAGTAGGAAGAAATATATGTTCCATGGAGAATATTTTGCGAATCATTATCTATTGGAGTAACAGATAATCGTACATGGTGTAAGATAAGTTATAAGGATAGTATTTTGATGACATTTTTGAGTACGGGATTGACAATAATGTCTAGACCCCAGTGCTTAGTTCAAGTAGCAAAGGTTGAGGGACTAGTGACTTAGGTCGCAGATTCAAGCTCTGGTCCATGCGAAATAAGGTGTTTAAGTGGAGAAGGGTAGAGCGGCTGGCCCATTACCCCTTTTGAATGGTCCTAAAGGTTGGACCAGACGGTTTCTCGATCATCAAAAAAATAGATCAATGATAATGTCCGGGCGATCACTGAAATAAGTGATATGAGTAAGAGTTGAGATATTGGTAAAGAAAAATGAATTCTGTCCATAAGTGCGAAAAGTCATTTAACCATTTTGGTGGAAACATCTTCTTTTCATAGACTTAAGGTAACTTTTGGTGGAGAACATTTTCCTCTATATAAATGATTTTTCATTTTGGAAGCGATTATCAGTTGGAGCTGTTTTCTGTATTTTCTGTAGTATGTGTGTTTGTCTGTTTAAAGATTGATGATACAATGTTTTTTTGTGTCTGTGTAGTACATAAAAGCTTTAAGGAAGCAAGGGGATATAGAGAAGCTTAGACAAGCAAGGGAAGCCATGAATGCTATTTTTCCTTTGAGTTCTGAGATGTGGCAGGAGTGGACTAAAGACGAGACATCTCTTTCTTCGGGGTATCGCTTTTCATTTTTTCTAATGCATTTTTTTTTTCTTTTTCTTTTCCTTTTTTGTTTAATAATGGATGTTGTTTGATGATTTACAGATATCTGTACCATATGGAGGCATACTTAGTCTTTAGGTTCTTCGTGATAGAAAGGCAGTAGATAAGCATGAGAGATGGTATAGGTTAGGGCCATAGGAAAGGCTAGGAAAGGACAATACATAAGATTTATGTGGAACTTATTCTGTATGTTATACATTGTATTTCTCTCCTATAGAGACTTGTGCTCCTGTATGCTCAGTTGGATTTCTAATTAGTAAGGGAGCAGAGGAAATAAAAAGCAGGACGTTTGTTCTGTAAATATTGTATTTTCCTTTCCCAAATAATACTTATCCAACGGCTACATTTTCTTATTCTCTCATTTCCACTTACTGTGAACAAGTCTGAAGTTGTGGGGAAGATCCAAATCCGTTTGGAGATCTCTATTTCCCAAGCTAAAATAGAGAACACATAGTCTTCTTTGAACAAGGTTTTTCTTTTTTGCGTTTAACAAGTTGACGTGACATTCTGAAAAAAGTTGATTTGACACCATGTTGAGATCATGTTTCCATCCTGCTTGCTATTCTCCACTTTGACGATGCATGCTTGCTGAGACGATTCTCTCAATAACTTGCATGACCTGTGCTGATTAATTTTGTAACTTTTCTTACATGTTATCTGAAGAATGTCTATGTACCAGTCTGCACTTTAAGATAAGAGGAGAGAAAAAAGAAAAGGAACAGACATAGATGAAGAGGGCATCTCATTTCTTGTTGTATGTTTGTTCACTCACTTTGACTTTATTATTATTGTTGTTGTTGATTTCTGAATAGCTTATTATTGAAATTCGAGAGAGAGAAGTCATTAATTGCATCAACTTTAACATCCTTACTGGAGAAATTAACGACTGGAGAGTCTAATCTTTAAAACAAAGGGAGTGCAGAGTGGATAAAGAACTAGGGGAAAGCATTTATGATTTTCCAATCTACAACAGATCTTTATTGACTAGAGAAACTTCTTTAGATTTGGAGTTAACGAATTAGCTTTAGTATATGAGCCATAGTTGAAAAAGGATGGGGAGGAGGTTTGACAAGGAATGGAGAAACTCCACGGGAGGGTGAAGACAAATGGAGTAGAACGTTTTATCGTGTAATGCTCAAATCTGATCTTTTCTCTTACAGATTTATATCTTAGAAAAAATGGTGGGTTTGTTTGTACAGGCTGATATATATGTAAATGACATTGAGTTTATTCTGACACTATTCATGGAATATGATAATTTTTGAGACACACTGAGATTCCCTTGATTTATTCATTCTTGTGTATATATTTGGCCTGTTTAGCTCTATGACACATAATGAAATAGAAAAAAAAAGCCACTTTTGCTGTCTTCTTATATTTTTATTTTGTTTTGCAGACCCGAGGCTCTGCCTGCAATTGAGAAGCTATTTGAGCGTGGGGTGTCTGACTATCTTGTAAGTAGTGTGTTAATGTCACTGTGAATCCTGGTGTTTATTCACTTTAAAAGCATGAAAAGAATTTAAGGTGCAAGCCAGGATCTGGTTCTAGATTGAAAACACTAACGCTTTTTGTAGAGAATCATGTTCTGATGTAAATTCTCTACTTTTTGATTTACTTCTTGTATACGGGAGTTCTCTCCCTTTTGATTAATACAATTTACCTTATCAAAATGCGAGATGGCTCAATGGGAGATCCAAAATATAATTGCTTCGTCCGTGCCTAGTGACTTTAAGATAAGCTTAATCTTTGTTGAATGTGCCCTCTTTATTGCTTAAGAGTTGCCTTGCCTTTATTGAAATGACTTTGACGGAAAATCTCAAGGATATAGTTGTCAAATATTTCTTTGTATTGCAAAAGACGCAAAAGATATAGAAGCCTGTCCTTGGTAAAGTAGAACGGTAGAAGGGTCTGTGTTAGAAACCTTTCTCAGATACCTTAATATCCTTTCCTTGTGCTGCTTCATAGTAGGATCGTTATGTGAAGGACTTCCAATATTTCTACATTATTTCAAAGTTGTCTAAATCTCATGCTGCTATTAGAATTTAGAACAACTTTATTGACGGAAACCGTATTAAAGAAGTAATAATTCGAAGTCGTTTTTTGCTTATGAAGAATTTTTGGAAAAGAAACTTGTCTTTGATATTCTGGAAATATCTGCATGACAAGAATTGTCCTAATATTGTCCTAATATATTCCATTTCAAAAAAAAAAAATTGTCCTAATATTGCCCCCAAGGCTTTGGTACGGTGCTAAGACCGCAGTGCATATATGTGGGCTAGGCGCACGTCATGGGTTGGATCTTTGCCATAGATAAAAGCCTGGTAGTTAAGTGGAGAAGGGTATAGGGATGGGCCCATTCACCGAGTTTCAAATCGTGCGCCACTGGCCTTTGGGGATTTCTCGGTTATCAATTAGATGAAAAAACAAATTATCCTAAATATTTTTTTTATGTGAAAAATCAACACAATTACTGCGTTTATGAGGACAATGAAATGGGCCAACATTAATAAAATTATTACCTTATCAGAAAAAAACGAGGACAATGAAATGGGTTTTGCTTGAATCAAAATAAATGTACTGATTGTTTTTCGCTTGATGCAGTCTGTTGCTTTGTGGTGTGACTACTTAAGTTTTGTTCAAGAGCATGACCAATCAGTCCGTACACGTTCCGCCGGTGGAATTTCAAAGGCAAGAAATCTCTTTGAGTGTGCCCTTGTAGCTGCTGGTTTGCATGTCGCTGAAGGCAGCAGGATATGGGAATTATACAGGGCATTCGAACAAGATATTTTCCTCACAATTGATGAAACTGATGCGGAAGTAAGAGCTTGACGCTTTCCTTCTTTCCTTTTATGTGCGCCGTTGTCTCTTTAGATTTTTCTTAAGCTATAGTAGAGCTAGCCCTATCTAGTTTGAGATTCCTTGGGATAAGGAAGTCCTTTATTTTCATTTAAGAAATAGGCGACCACTCTCTCTCTCTTACTTTCTTTCATTTAGTTAGGCGTGGTAAAGGATCTCGCTTGAAAGGGACTCTTCACCTACTCAATTGGAAAGGCGTTGTTGTTGGTATTAATAAAGAGCGCAGTTCTTTCCTTAGCCCGTATTTTCTTTAAAGGTTGTGTACCTCTCCAGGTCTGAGGAAAAGGGAACATTTCTCTTCCCTTAAGGTCGTTATCACCATGCACCCCCTCTTTGTTTTTCCTGCAAGCATACAACATGTCTTTATTCATATTTCCTTGCTCAGATCACGAGTCATGTTCTTGAGGAGCTTGCTGCCATTCATCTAATAGAGCTTCTTCCAAATCACTGTTTCTGAGAGTTTACGGGCTTTTAATGTCCCCCCTCTGAATTCAGAATGTGCTAATAAAAAATGCTGCTGCGCCTTGTTGTTCTTCCTCTGAACCAGTTGTCACTCCCACTCCAAAAATGGGTTAAACTTGTGTCTTGGTTTGACTCTCAAGAAATCATGAACAGATGTAAAGGAGAGGTGTATCTTAACTTTTACCATTTCAAAAAAAAGAAAAGAAAAGAGGAGGTGTTTCTCAAATCTTCGGTTGCTTTTACTGGTTCATGGGACTGATACGGCTTAATATGGGAGTTCCCTTTATATAGCATACTTCAATAACAATTGCTATATGACGTTGGTATTCGGTTACTATATTGGACCGTGTTCAAAATGATAACTTGATCTGTATCTATTTCCCACATTTTATAGTTGATATTTGCTATTGGATGTTTGCTTCATTGTGATGCAGTTGAGAGAGAAGCAGGTCCAGCGTATTAGGAATTTATTCCATCGCCAGTTGTCTGTCCCTCTTGCTGATCTAAGTTCAACTCTTCACACATACAAGGCTTGGGAAGCAAAACAGGGAGCCGATCTTGATGTAGACTCCAGTAACTTGGATGGGCTTCCGCCACATGTTGCCTCTTCATATCAGAAGGCCCTCGACATGATGAATGCCAGGACTCAGCTTGAGAATCAAATATCTTGTAAAGTTGCACCTGAATCGGAAAGGCTTCAAAACTTTATGGTGCATATCCTGATGCTTTCGTCTATATTTTTGACACATGACTCGAAAATGATTGTTTGACAATGATAGTCACACTTCAACAATAGGTATTAAAATTGGATGGCCCGCAAATTTTCGTAGTATTACAGAATCATGACTAAATTGATACGCCTGCTATCATGACTTTAGTAAAGGTACATTGTGTGCGAGAACCCGAGAATAAGATTGTGTCACATATGTGTAACTTATTAGTGTTACGGTCTAGAATCATGAACAGGCTTTTTGGTTGGTTGGATTTTGGCTGAGGCACTTAGATTTTACCTTGGTATACCTAAAATTAACAGAAAGAAAAAACTGTTGAAATTAGGCAATCCTGCGTGAGATGAACCCAAATTTTAACCACTTAAGTACAATATAGCTCCTTCTGTGCTATTAAGGACTTGATCAATTTACCAGATATTTTAGACTCATTTATCTGTTAAGAATTCTACGCGTGGTGATTTCCTGCAGGCTTACTTAAAATTTGAGCAATCATTGGGGGATCCAGCGAGGATACAGATCTTATATGAGCGTGCCATAACTGAATTTCCTATATCTAGTGAACTCTGGCTTGATTATACTCGCTACATGGATAAAACCTTGAAGGTTTGTTCACCGGATTTTTAACTAATTTGTCATTTCTTGATTGTGATGAAAACTGATTAAGTTATGTGCCTTTCTTTGCAGACCTCCAGTCTTGTTCGGGACATTTACAAAAGGGCGACAAGGAACTGTCCCTGGGTTGGAGACCTGTGGGTGCGATACTTGCTGTCTCTTGAACGCAGTCGTGCTTCTGAGGAAGAGCTATCTGCTGTATGTCTCCATTCTTGACTTTGCTGGATATTCAATCACTGAATTTTATTCTGATTTAAGTGTCATTTTTTACCAGAATTTCAAGCTGGAATGGTACGTTCCCTTATGCTTTGGACTTATCTGCTGAAGATCCGGCATTGACTGTCTGTCCTTTATTAATACATGTTTTAAGTACTTTCTGACAAATCCTTTATTGTCAAAAGAATTGGATATTTGACACCTGATTGTTTGCTATATATTCCTCAAATTGCTTGGAGTTGAGGTGTAATAGTAGCTGTTGTGTATCGTTTCCTATATTTTCTTATAACTGTGTTATTGCTATTTTGATTTCTGTCGAATTGTTCTTTTCCTTTTAGTTTTCTTTTTTGGTATTAGACAATGATACCTTTTTTACTTGAAACTTAATGAGAAGAATTTAGCGCTTTAGTTTCCATTCTGCTATCTGTAATAGCACATATATCAGTATTTGTGGTGACTGTCAGGATTCTTATTCAATTTTGTCATTGTTCCAGGTTTTCGAGAAGGCCCTACAGTGCACTTTCTCAAGCTTTGAAGAGGTTAGGACATATCTGCATTTTATTGTTATTAGTAGTCAAATTTTTTTCCGCCCATTCCTGTGCAGTCAACAACAACAACAACAACCTAGTATAATCCTGGGGTATGGGGAGGGTAGGATGTACGCAGCCTTACCCCTACCCTGGAGGGTAGGGAGACTGTTTCCGATTGACCCTCGGCTAAAGAAGGTGAAGCCCTGATAGCAAGACAAATAGTTAGAAAACTAAATCGGAGATAACAACAAAGAATATGAAAGGAGTACCGATAACAAGTAATAGCAAGATAGTGTATTTAGACAAATAAGACCAAGGCAGCACACGAGAATATGACGAAGTACTGCTAGCAAACTACGGAAGTACCGAAGGCAAGTAGTAACAGAACAAGACACGCGGCTATAGCAAACTAAGGAAAAAAGGGTACCATACTAGGCACTAATACTATCGAACTAGGGAAGACAAAGGGAAACGCACGACTACCTACTAAAATTTCACCCTAATCTTCCACCTCCACACCCTTCTATCTAGGGTCATGTCCAGTATGTTTACTATGTTATGGTGCAAAACTACATAGGTCTTCTGGTGCATCCTTTGGACTGTTCCTTTACTTCTATTGCCTGTTATTGAGGTGATGCAATATTAGATTTAACAACTGCTGACGATTTGCTGTTAATTTTGAATTGCAACTTAGTATTTGATAGAACTTCAAAATGAATAAAAGATTCACTGTATTACTGAAATTTGCATCTATGTTCTCTTCATCGGGCACTTATTAGGGTGGAGCGATTTATTATTTCTTTGCTGAAGCCAAAAATTAAGCTTTTGGACAATGCAATTGCTGCAATGAAGTTTGATGCTCATGGAAGTTTGTCAGTGACCTGTTCGTCCAAAATATACGTTGTAGAAAACTAGCAGAATTTAACTCATCCTGTTGTCTCTTAATCAATGAAACTTTTATTTGTTAGGAAGCACATTGATGTGAATACTTGCTGGTTGCTGTATCTCGTGGTCTCCTTTTGAGATTTAAGAGAGAATGCCCATTCTGAAAACAAGGAAAATTCGTAGATATTTCTGCAAATTAAGTTGCTATATCTTAGGATCGATTTTATAGAGTTGATTCTAACCTTTAGCTGCATTGTGTTTTAGGGACTAAATGCACAGTTCATTAGATTATTAACTATTTATGTTTGTTGCAGTATCTTGATGTATTTCTCACAAGAGTTGATGGCTTAAGGCGGAGGTTGTCTTCGTTGGAATCTGGGGCTGAAAGCAGTGACTTAGATTATATAATTATACGGGAAACATTTCAGGTACACTTTCTAATTACTGAAGAATTTTGACCCCCTCTTGGTGTTTATCCTTGCCCTGGATTTCAGTTTTAGCTTTTGTTTGCTTTGCTGTTGATTCTTGCCTTTAAAGGACTTAACACAACATCTATATCTGATTTTTTAACAAGGTATATAAGTTTATTAATGATGGTAAAATATCCTGTATACAAGCAGTAAGCCAAAAGGGTAAATTGGTTAATGAAAGCATGAAGGGTTAAACAGGCTCTTTGTACAGCAAGAACAACCAACTATGCTTGGTTTATGAACCCCAATGGTGGTGCTTTTGTATTCTCAACTCCCCATCTGTGTAAGCTTTAAAGAGATCCAATGTTTGGTTCATTTTTTTTATATCATTAAAAAGAAGGGTTGGCTCTACTTGATATTTTTGCAGATGGCATGTAGTGATGTACCACTATCACAGTTGACTGCTTAATTAACAATTTTGTGTGTCCAAGAATAAGTCTTGCCACGATTCTTAATGTTTCTTGTATCACTTTTGAATTTGTCTGTTAATCCTTCTTCTATCGTCTCCTATTCTTTTCTTTGGACTTCCACAATTTCTGATATTTGGGAGTATGAAATGACTTGCTATACATCCACATTTCAGCTTGACTAGTGTGTTTCCGATTTTTCCATCTCAATGGATTCTTAATTTCCTAATTTCAAGCTTCGCCTGCTCATCTGCACTTATGTATCACTAAAATATTCAACATTTAATTTTGGTCTCACCTGTCCTCCCGATGAAATTAAGAGTTTCACATTAACTCTATCTCAATAGTCATGTTAGGCCAAATGCAGTTTGATTTGTAATTGAAACTTTTTATACCATTCAGCATCTTAATTGTGCAATCATCCTTGATATTCATTCAAGTCTTTCTGATCTGTTGTAAGAAATAATTCTTTTCTACATAACCCAAAAATGAAACCTTTTTTTGGGTAAAGAAACCCACAGTGTAACTAAAGGTACTCTCTTTCCTTTTCTTCCAGCGTGCATCAGATTATTTGTCTCCACATCTGAAGAATACAGAAAGTTTATTGCGGATGTATAGATATTGGACTCGCTTAGAATCAACTCTGGGGAAAGATTCAGCTGCAGCTCGTGGTGTCTGGGAGAGCCTGCTTAAAATCAGGTTTTCATGAGATGTTCCCTTGTTCCATTTGGCATTTAGAGACATTAACATGCTTAAATTTAATGTTTTGATCCAAGTTTCTTCCTTGTATTTTCTTTGTTGTAATGTGGCTTGTTTTGCAGCGGATCTACGCTAGAGGCGTGGCAAGGATACATAGCTATGGAAGTTGAGATGGGTAATATTAATGAAGCACGATCCCTCTTTAAGAGATGCTACAGTAAACGATTTCCTGGGACTGGCTCCGAGGTATCTTCTTGTAACGAAATCGCTTAGATCATGCTGTCAAATTCTACCTCCTATGAGGACTATCACCTCTAGCTCGTTGGTTGTGAAATTGTTGAACCATCTGTTAACAGTACCTATAATCCTTCTGTACTTTAGCAAAGAGTTCCTTTAGGGCTAGGGAAAATATTCAGTTATGATCTTATTAATTATATATTTTTGGAACAGTCAATTTGGAAACAAATTTGGGGCCATGAAAAGTAACTTTTATCTGCAATACTTTGTGTGTTTGAGGTACGCAAGTCTTTTTGTGCTTTGAAGCATGATTTTTGTCACATCAGCCCAATCTAATAAAGTCTCTTAAGAGAAGAAATGTGCACCTTATACCCGAGAAATACCTCTTAACTAATTAAGTACCATCAATTATGCTATTAGTGTGGAAACATACTTTAAGAATGAAAATATGCCAGAAATCTTTTTGGTTTCAAGCAGTTTTTTGATAATTTGTTAAAAAATGGGAGCAAAATCAAGAAGATTTTTGCTGGATGCTTTATTTGGCTCCATTTTGTATTATCCTCTATGTGTATCTGTTATATTTTATCTTTTACTGGATCGTCCTTTGCAGCCTAAGTTGTTATTCATTTTGAAATTAGATGATACCTTCTTCTAAAAAACAGAATCATTCAGGACATATGCAATTCATGGATTCGCTTCGAGAGACAGTATGGTGCACTTGAAGACTATGACCTTGCCGTTAAAAAGGTAATGCAGTTTAATGTCATTGCTTCTAGAGTTCGCTCATAAGTGTGTTAATTCGTGCTTCAGTTGAAAGTAAGATGTGATGATACAAGGAGCAGTCCTTTATGTGCTGTAGAAAAATATTTCATATCTCTCTGATGCATTCTAATTACTCAAGATCAGTAATTATGCTAACTCTGTTCCATGAGCAATATAAAGAAAATTAGAAATTTAGTTATCTGCCTAATGTTGCCTAAAGCCTCATAGCTTGTGTCAGTGACGGAATTATGATTTTTACTTTTTGGTGCAGTCACATTTAGTAAGAAAGACATTTTTGATGGAGCTACTCTTTTTGTGGTTTTCTTGGGTGCATCTGTTATTCCTTTTCTGATGTGAGAATTATCTGTTCCCAAGTATCTTATTGGTGGATTTTGAGTAAGAATTTATTTCTGATGGATCTGCTTCTTTCTCCAATTGTCTCAGGTCACTCCTCGCCTTGAAGAACTGCAGTTATTCAAGTTACAAGAGGCTAAGAACATTGGTCTGCCAGCAGATGATAGAGACAATTCCTCGAGGAAAAATGTGCGTGAAAAGAGGAAGCCAGTATCAAATTTAGTTGAAGAACAATCTCCTGCTAAACGTCACAAAGATAAAGCTAAGAATGTTAAGATCACTTCTGAAGATGGTAAAGGCCAAGCTAAAGACTCAGTGAAGGTAAATAATACAAATCCAGATGTGGATGCCAGCAAACCAGCGAGTGGAAGCAAAAAAGAATACAAAGATGTTTCTTCCGGAAAACCAAAGCAGTATAATGACCAGTGTACTGCATTTGTATCTAATCTTAACCTCAAGGTAAGTTGTATGTTGGTGTTTGTTGAAGTTTAAATACTCCTGAATGAAATGACTTGCCTTAGCGGAATTCAGTTAATTGGTTGTTTGTTACTGTGACAGGCAACGTATGACGACCTACGCAGATTCTTCAGTGATGTTGGAGGAGTGGTTGCTGTACGAATATTAAATGACAAGTTTACTGGAAAGTCAAGGGTATCTCTCTTTCTCTAGACATACACACATCAACAGATTTAGTTTATCTTTACCTGCTTAATCTCAACACTGCGTGTTAGAAGTACCTTCTCTTTTGCTAACATTATTAGAAACACTTGCCCTCTAGTTTTTATTATGAGACCGAGACATGTTTTGATGATCATTGAAAGTTCCCCTTGTATTTTTATTTTTATTTTCTGCTACTCCCTGGTTCCTATTTTATGAGATACTTTATTATCTGGAAAGTCAAACAGTTTTTCTTTTATTTTTGCCAACAATTTTACCCTTATTTAAAATTTCTAAACATTGTGCATTCTGGAACTTCTATAAAAGTTCTTAATATGTGAATATTTTTTGCAAAAGTCAAGGAGTCAATGTATAAAATAACAACGTGAAAATTAGATGTCTGACTTACTCCGGCTCCTGCCATTTAATTTGGTGGGGGGGGGGGATACAATTTTTTTTCACGGATAAGAATAAAGGAAGAAAGAAAGGAGAAGAGCAGAATTGTCATTTGAGACCCATATTTAGTCACCTGCATTGGGTTGGAATGCACAAACATCTAGCTAAATGAACAGCTTGTATGGACACACACAGAGCTTGAACCTCCATCAATTTTGAAGTTTCATGATCCACTGAGAATGCAATGATCAGAATCAATTAAATGAATCTGACTAGATCGTTGACCTAGATTGGTCAATGGGTTATTGCAATTGATTAGTTTTTTGAAGTTCTTGAAATTCATGGACTTGTGCATAGAATTGAACATTTCTGATCTATATTAGATGTGGTGTCATAATTGTTTTCTTTCTTGGACATGTTAAGGGATTGGCTTATGTGGATTTCTCGGATGACAAACACCTGGCTGCAGCCGTGGCAAAAAACAAGCAGACCTTGCTTGGGAAGAGATTGAGCATTGCTAAGTCAGATCCCAAAGGCAGGAAAAAGGGAAGCGATTCTCACGGCGTGTCTTCAAGACAAGGTATTGCACTATGTCTTGCTTCAGTTGTTTTCACTGGTTTTGCACATATTAGTTCCGTTCTCTACCTTAATGTCATTGCTTCATAGATACCTCTTCATTTCGTGCCAACGCTTGGTAACACAGTGAAATGCGTATTGATGCAAAGATATTCCTTTTTGGTGCATACTTGCCAGTGCAATTTCAATTTTCAAGGACAAGAAGGTTCTTCCCCCCCCCCTTCCCTTTTTCTCTTTCTGGTTTGCTCTGCTGGTGCTTGAATACATTTTCAAGTTTGGATTTTTAATCTTTCTCCCTTTTTTGGAAGCTCTTGTTGCCTTGTTCTCCTCTTCTTGGGTTTCCTTGGTCTTTCTGCTATGTGCTTTGACTATCTAGTTCTGATATCTTCTACCATCGCTTCTATGTTTTGGCTTGTGCAATGGCTCACTATTTTGCAACTTTTATTGGTATTTAGCACCCGATGTGGCTTACTGCAGAATGAACTACATTATAACAATGTTCATTGCTCTGCATGTTTTATGTCTTACTTTCTTTTTAAAATGCTCTTCATGTGTTACGAATCTTGGTGAGGCTAGTCAGCATTTCTGTTAATTGCATATTTTTGTCTATTGTCTCACTGCCACCACATGCTGATGGGGTTAAAATGGCAGGTGAAGGTGCTGAGCAAACTACTGAGAGTTCAAAATCAAGTGCCAAGGATTCTGCTGAAGGTTCCAAGGAGGGCAAGGGGCAACCTCCTAGTCATCAGCGGGCATCTAATATCCAGCTCAAAGGTAAGAATACGTTCGCGGTGCCCAGAACTGTCAGGCCCCTTGGTTGGGTTGACAAAGATAAACCCAAATCAGAACAAACTGATGCTGCGGAAGATGAAATTCCTAAATCCAATGATGAATTTCGAAAAATGTTCATCAAATCTTGACATAACTAGAAAGGTAAAAGATCACCTAAATATAGTTGTGTATGTCGTGATTAGGATGTCAACTTTAGTAATCTCTCTATAGAGTTGTGTATCACCGGTTTTTTAACCTGTTATGAGTAAATTATGAAGTTGAAAGTTTGTGATCTGCCAACCAGTTCTAAATTCAACATTTTTGAAGGTTTGAGTTTATGGCCGGTGGATGTTAGGTCACAGTTATGTGGAAATCCTTTGACGGTTGGATCCTGAAGCGCAGTAAATTAATGTTTGTGTTGTAATAGTAAAATCCTGGTTTTGTAATTGCTCATAAAATTGTCCTGAGACATAATTCTGAAAGTTTCCGTAGTTAAACAGGAGCCGCTAAGAGCAGTTGATCAACACTGTGTTTGCACTAAATAACAAACATATTTCACCATAAAACTAAATTAACAAAATATTTTAAAATGTATACTTTTATGTGAATATATTCCTTAATCATGATTAACTGATGTTGTATAGTGTAAGCAATGAATTCCTCGAAGCTTATTGCCACTGTGGAAGTTTGGGTAGCGTTCTGGAGCTCTTTTCGAACTGGCATTGCTTTGTTAATTTGCTATCTGGAAAAACAGAGCATAGATTTTGAAAAAAGTTTAGTGTCAAATTAAGAAATCGTAACATTTGCGATTCCCGCTATTTACGTTTCAAAAACCTTTCACTTTTAGACTGTTGGGTGACAGGAGAAGAAATTATTAAGTGGGGCAGAGAGGTTTTGATCATCAAAACAGAAAACTATGTGAAACATGACAAGTCTACGGAAGTTGCAGTTGCAGGGATACAATGTCTAATCTGAAACTATGGTGGTTTTCTTACACGACAAAAACAAATCTGACACTTGGAGTAACCAATGCACACCAACATAATCGTATGAAAACAGAACCTTCTCTGACTTCTCTGACTAAAGTTAAATGTTTTAAAGGACCACGATGGTGTTACCCTTAAATTTTCAAAATTAAGTAGGTACGAAATTTTAAGAGTTTAAAAGGTGCGAACTTATATGAATACAACATATTTCCAAAACACATTTAATCTTCATATAAAATGTTTTGGAACCAGAGGCGGACCTCTGCGGTAAAGACAGGGGTTACCCGCACCCGCAAAATTCCACAATTTTTTTATTTATACATGTATATAAATAGTAATATATTAATAATAGCATCTTATAGAGCAAGTTTTGATTGAATACAAAAATGCATCCACTAGCTTTAAATTCTAGTTTCCTCCTCTAAATTTGGACCCCACCTCAACAACACCTCGCCAAAATCTCTATTAGCAAATTCGCTAAAGAAATTATGTTACCATTTGCCACAGTGATCACTGCATAATACCATTATTTAAGAGTTTATCAGTCATTTACTTGTGGTTTTATGATGAAGTTCTATACTTATAGTGTTTCCTTGTGCTGGTTTTATGTGTACTTGTGTAGTGATTTTCTTCGTAAACACAAAAGAATAGTCGATTGAACTTTGTACGATGGGAATTGGATAGTTTCAAAAGTTTAATAGAGCATACAGATATATACTCTAGCTCTCAGCCCGATAATTATTTAAGAAAATGTATAGTAGAAAAGTTTGTTTTCTGAGGCTGTAGGCAATTCCCATGCGGGCAAAAACGATGTTTATAAGCAGAAGAATATATGTATATTGCTGCAGCGTGCATTCACTTACTTTTAAGAAAAGAAAAGAAAACACTATACATGTTTAATTATCACCTTCTTTCCTTTCTTGGATCACTCAATTATATCCCCCTTCCCACTGTATTAGTTTCAGCTTTCTAAACCAAACTCATTTCTCTTTGCTCTTTAGTTAGTTGCATTATGCATTCTGTCTCTCCCCCTTTCCCCCACCCTAAAACACACACAAATAAATACTTTGGTGAGTGTTCGGTTCTTTACCTTATAATTTTCAAAGGAAAAAGTTCATGTATAAGACTGCTGTGTGTATGTATACTCGCACTAATTCCTATTTTAAATAAAGAACCTTTAATAAACTAGTATATAAGGCTATTACTTTATATCTAAATTATCATATTAGGCTATTGATAAGGAGTTAATAAGCATATATTATTCTGAGTTTATTATACATTGTCAGTAAATAAGAATTTAAATTGCTTACTCAAATACATGTTAAAGGGTGGACCAATCATCTGAAAGTGCTTGAGAATTAGAATCTCTAAAGTCTTTTTTGTTTTCTCAATAACTGCAGATTATAAAAGCTGGTTCAGAATATTTACTTTTTAATCCAGCTGCTTTAACATATGGACCATTGAGCATGTACTATTTAGAATAAAGGAGCTTATAGCATGTAAAAAAGGATTTGAACAAGAAAAGCAAAGAGCATGCAAATATTCTCTATTTTTTGTTATCTATTATGAAAATTTGTCGTGTTTTAACCACATTGAGGTTCTTCTGAGCAATCTCGTATTGAAATGTGTGCACATTGTTCTGTCAAGGAGTAAAGTTTCTTATTCTTAAAGTGATGTACTAAAAGCATGGTATTCTAATTAAGAATGTAATATGACATACCTTAACCCCCTCTCATATTGATTTGTTTTCTTAGAGAGTTCAGATTAATTGGTTTAGTTATTTTAATTTTTTTTTTAAATTTAAGGATTTCTTCTGATAAAAAATAATGGACCTCCCAATAAAGTATTTATATCAAATTGTCTAATTACCTCATTCCCGTTATATTCATCTGAAAATTTGATAAGTGTAAGTACAAATATAGATCCTTGATATGACAAAAGGATTACAAAAAGAAAAAATAATAATAAAAAAGTATGAGATACCTATCATGAGTATATGTTATAAATAGTCAATTGAAATAAATAGTCAAGGCATCTAAAAAATTATAAAAAATTACACATAACTATTTATTTCGATTGTATAAATCTTTATTTTCAGATCAAATTCGAAAAATGATTAACTAAAACTTTATAATTTTTAGCCAAATAAATTTTTTTAGCCTAAATAATGTAGTTCTAACCAAGTTTTATTATAAATTATATTCGGAAAAAATTATCCAAAAAAGTAACATACTTTTTTTTATAGTAATTATGAATTTTATTACCAGGAAAATATTTACATAGTGTTCCTAAACCTCTAAAGTTAGACATCAGCCCCAACTTTAGCATACTTCATCTTCATCCATGCATAAAAATAGAAAAATATAAACTATACTTTGTCTACTAACCAACCTAACTAGGATATTAATCGAGCTGTTTCAATAGTGGTGCCAATTTCTTCCTATTCTCCCATTGCAATGTATATCTTGAATGATCTGTCTCACTATAATTGCTGCTGGTTTGGATCTCTGTTGAAAGATTTTACTGTTCCTATCCAACCAAGTATAGTACACACTTCATGTTAGAGCCATACGGTATATTTCTGCTTTGGCATTGCTTCCAGAAGCATGTTTTTGAGCTCATTCAATTTGTTCCTTCACCGCATAGCTTGACGCTGGATTCCCTGCCACTTGAGTGTTTGTTGCCAAAAGGTAACATACTTAAAAAGCTAAAAGTACATTTTATTTTATAAAAAATGTCACATATACAGGAAACTCCACGTGGCAGGCGAGTGTACCCACATTCTTTTTCACATCAGCGTCCAGGGGGTAATGGCTCTCAAAAGGCCAAGTTAAATGTGGGTAAATAAGACCACGAATAGTTTAAGGCCGTAACAAATAATCCGCATCAAATTTAGGGGATGGGGTGTTAAGTCAAGCTGCCTACAATATACTCCAACATGGTCGGACCCTTTCTTAAGGTCATGCACAACAATAATTTAGTGCATCAAATTATCTTTTTTTTTAAATTTGTTATTTAGCCGATTACAAATTTAACAACTATAGCGGAATTAGCTTCGTAAAGAGGAATAATAATATCAATCGACCTATTAATCAGTTCCATGCAAAGCGTTATCTTCAAAACTTTTGAAGTATTTTGAGGCTTCAATATTATGTCATTAGCGCTGATTTGGCCCTCGAGAGCAAAAATCACTTTTAGCCCGTTGTCAAACCTATTTATATATAGCTGCAAAAGATATAAATTTTGTATATTTTTTGTATATACTATACATATATATATATATACGGATTATACAGTTTTCGGTTATTATTTTGAGAGCGATTGTATAATGTCAATTTCCCATGAAATATCGGTTTGCTATTACCATGCATGTATTTTTTTTATCTTGCTATATATTACTTGATTTGATGTTTCTTCTGTTAATCTTTGACTGAAAATAAATGAACATCTTATACCCTTTTGGTATTAGGAAGAACTATTTCACTCTCTCTCTCTGCCCCTTAGGTTCAGAGTTCAGACTCACATCTTATATATTTTGGATATATATCGAAAATTCACAATAAGGCACCAAAACTGAATTAATGCTATTTAATTAATATTCTTCAAATTCTCAAACATCATTATCTAAAGGGATTTAACTCCACATTATCGCTTCTCCCTCATTATCTTCAAATATTTTTTTTCCTTGTCAAGTTCTCAAACTTGAAATTACAAGGGGCATTGGGGCATTGGAACTTTGAAATTTTCACCAAGGAGATTTAAAATATAAAGAATTAGACACAACAAAAGTCAACGTGATTCAACATCTATTATATACATAAAACAAAATTTTGATATCATATATATAATGTAATTTTCAGGTGAGGAAGATTGGCATGAATCCCTTGCGTTGCTATCCACCCATGCAAGGGGTGGTCAGGGGCGAAACTGCGTATGACCAAGAGTGATCAAATGAACGATCTTCGCAAAAAGTTTATACCGTGTATACGGTAAAATATTATTTATTAGTGATAAAAAAAACACGACTTTGAACATGTCTTCATAACCGGATGGCAAAGAGTGTTCAATGTTTAAACACCATTATTGAATTTTCTGGTCTCAACATCGAAGGTGGTGGGGGTGGTGGGGTAAGAGAATTGTAGTGAGATACCAAGGGATATGTTGTGTAAAAGAAAAGATAGTCTTTTTAAGATGTAGTTGCTTTGAATCTCATGCCTTGCCTTGAAGAAGAATAAAAATTAATGTCTGGTCTGGTGTGTGCATGTGGCTTTTCTGAATCTAAGTCCGATCCAGACAAAATTTAAAAGCCAAAAGAATGTTCTCAAATTAACGGCTACTCCATCTTTAATTTGCTTTTTGTTTTCAACCTTTTCAAATTTTCAAAAGAAGAAAAAGGGAGACATTGCTTATGCCTTGTCCATATCATTGCACAATCCCCTCTCTCATTTATTAACAGCTTGAAATTGACGTATGATTCCCCCTACATATGCATTTTCCCAACAAAGTCGCTACGTCTTTTTTTTGCTATCATTGTTTTTTCATCATGGAATATAATATGAAGTTAATTCTATTTATTTGATCTCTATGTAAATTATATCTCACAAAGCAGTAGGCTACATTTCACCTTGGCGTTTTAACTAACTTATTTGACTTTCTGGCCAGCTTTTTATTAACCGATCGTTTATTGGAAACTACCCCTCTATCTGCCAGAGTAGAGGTAATGTCCGCATATACACTATTCTTCCTAGATTATACTTGTGAGACTTCATCGAATTTGTTGTTGGTGTTGTTGCACTTGACTCTTCGGTCAGATTTAGTGGATCTTTAAACAATAGTATATATTTTCTCAGTGACCAATTTTGTAAAATAAATTTGAAGTGACAAAATCAGTTTATTGACATTTGTAAAGTAAAAAAAATCGTAAAATGATTTTGCCACGCTTATATGCATGCAATATTAAAATCTTGAATTCTTAATGCACATGATCATAGACACATAAGAAGTTGGAGAAGTCACGTCTTGCCTAAGTGCAAAGTGTGGCAAAATGATGATAGTGTGGCAGCTTTCAAAAACCCTATACTATGACTAGAAGCAAAGCAATGGTACTCCAATATATAACTATTGAATCCTAAGGTATCCCATGGTTTGAAAGCTGTAGAGCTTCCATATAATTGGTAAAGTTGTTGTCATGTGATCAAGAGGTCACGGGTTCGAGCCGTAGAAACAGCCTCTTGCAGGAATGCGGGGTAAGACCGCATACAATTGACCCTTATAGTCCGACCCTGCGCATAGCGGGAGCTTAGTGCATTGGACTGACCTTTATGTTTGTTATCATCATATAGCTTCTATATATGTGGAAGTATATGTACTTGAGCCCACGTTACAATATATCCATTTTATTAAACATACAGAAAAAGGAAAAGAAAAGTGAAATAATGAGTATGAAGTTATAGAACAAGGACTGATACTCCAATAACGTGCTAATGGGGTTCACTACTGTTTCTGCGCGCTGTAGCATTTTCATGTTTATGTACATAACCCATATGTTTGAGTATTTCTCAAATTAAACATAGTCGACTATTGAGAACTAAAATTCTAGCTCTGAAGGATTGGAGCAGGAGGAGAAGCAGTAAATCAAAGATTTTATATATCCATCCTTTCTACGTATACTGAAGCAAAAATGATTATAAGGCTTTTATTTCTTGTTTCGTGGTGGAAGCGTAAAGAAAGAGGAAAAATTGAAGCTACTTATGTATATTATAAAATTAAAACATTAGCGTGTATTTCTATATGAAACAAGAAGAAAATAAATAAGATGGGCACTTCCTTTCTTATCGCACTATTAGTACAATTTAATTAAGCGGTTATGGCAAGTTATTATTATTATTATTATTTTATATTTAATGTTAATATCTTATCATACCTGCTATAAAGAATTATACATATTATATAAGATAATTTTAACATAATGATAATAAAAATATATATGTTGTCAAGATCACAAATTAACTAAATGCTATTCCAAGTAGATGATATATTGTTGGAGCTATTTTATTTTTGAGCTGTAGATACTAATACAACCTTTTGTTAGCTAAGGTCAACTATTTCTTGAACCAAAATATTTAAGGATTGAAAAGAGTTCCATTCATTTTCTCCTTAATATTTTGATGAATTAAAAGTAAATTTAAATAGTACTAAGAAAAGGTGATATTTAGAGCATATAATAAATTAAATGTGTATTTATAGCTATTACTTATTCGATTGAGTAGTAAGCAAGAAGCCAATAGGGGTTATGATAAGAAAATATAGATATGCTGTATGAGTCTGAGTATCTGACAATTGCAATTATCTGCGTGATAACTATGGTCAAACACACTTTTAAAAACAAAAGGAAGAATGAAATAATTTTACTTTTGAAGTAAAAAAAAAAAAGGAAAAGAGAGAGAGTTTGCGTAGGTGAAATGATTGGCTTGCTAAAAGAAGCTTTATATATTTATCATAAATTCTACTAATAATAAATTTGTGGAAAGGTTGTCTGAGATTATTAGTACTAAAAGCATATGATAAGGAAGATCTAGGAATTTGGTTTTGCTCATATATTATATTCTCTCCGGTTTAAAATATATAATTTTTTAATCTTTTTTTTTAGGTCCAAAATAAGTAACTTTTTAAAATTTCAAAAATTAATTAATTATTTTTTTCCTACATTGCCCTTGGAGTAAATAGTATTTGAGTACGTGTTAGGAGTATTTATGTAGGATAGTAAAGGTTAATATGGTCAATATCATTGCTAATTAATGCTAAAAGCTGGATTTCTTAATCTGCGTGAAAATATTCAAAAAACCACTTATTTTAGACCGGAGGGAGTATAATCAAAAAGTTGATCTTCTTTTAAAGTGAGTTTCGAGGGCTAAAATTTTATAGCCTGTTTGGCCAACTTTTTTTTGGATCAAAAGCTTCTTTTTTTTGTTGTTGTTGTCAAAAACACTTTTTGCCAAAATTAAAGGTGTTTGGCCAAGCTTTTAAAAGGAAAAAAGTGCTTTTGAGGAGAAGCGGAAGCAGTTTTTGAGAAACAGAAAAAAGTAGCTTCTCTCCAAAAGCATTTTTCTGAGAAGCGCCTTTGAGAAAAATACACTTAGAAGCAGTTTTCAAAAACTTGACTAATTACTATTCAAAAGTGCTTTTCAAATTAATTAGTCAAACACAAGCAACTTCTCACCAAAAACACTTTTGAGAAAAATATTTTTCAAAATAAGTTTATTTTAGAAGTTTGGCCAAAAGGGCTATTAGTCTAACTTAAAAAATATTGTGGGATCATATAATCATTTTGCTTGAACATAAGCTAGCAAATAGCCTTTTTGTAATGCTCCTAGGGATCAGAAAAATTGTCGTGTGATAACTAGAGATTTTACCTTAATTTACATTTTTTCTTGCTTAAGTTTTGGATGAAAGTTTATGCAAAATAGTCCCAAAGGCTTACTTGTTGTGCTTGTTGCACGGTTTAGTCAAAAATGGTGACAAATAGTCAAAAACCTGCTCAAAAAGGTATGGAACATGCACAAGTACCAAGAACAAGCACAAGCACAAGCAAAGTCCAACTGACCACCGCGGACCGCAGTCCACCTTGTGCAGTCCGCACTGAAGAGATTCAGAGAGTACTTTTTGAAGGCCAAACCATCGTGGACCGCAGTCTATTTTGCGCGGCCCGCATTGTGGAGATTCAGAGAGCATTAATTTTGAAGGCCAAAAGACCAACGCGGACCGCAGTCCATTTTGCGCGGTCCGCACTGAGGAGATTCAAAGAGCATTAATTTTGAAGGCCAAAAGACCAACGGGGACCGGGCCACCGTGGCTGTGGTGCATATTATGCGGAACGCGGTGGCCAAGTTCAGAGACTCGGTTTTTCAAGCCAAAGACCTCAGCGAAGCCGCAGTCCATTTTGTGCGGTCCGCGATGACTCCGCAGGGGTATTTTTATCGAGAAAATTCGGCTTAGTATAAATAGTTTCTTTTCCCATATTTAGGGCAGCTTGTGTACTCTGATATTATCAGGAGCTCGTGAACGATATTGTTACGCTATTTTGAGTAATTTCAGAAGTGTTTTAACATTGAATCTTTAAATTTTAGTTTGTAATTCAATTATATGGGTTATTCTTTATCTATTTCTCTTATTTCTTCTTTTATCATGAGTAGCTAAACTCATTAGCTAGGGTTGTGTCTCAACCCTAGTGTGGGTGTTTGATGGGTCCTTTAAATTAAGGCTTAGATATTTATGGGTGATTGGTATTTGGGCTGATTTGAGATTTTCGTGTTAAAATTAGTGGTTGCAAACACTAATTGGTGTTTATTTGACTTGGGTTCTTCTTGAGAAAGAGAACTTAAGTCTAGAAAATTATCCCAACAAGGAATTGAGACGAAATCAAGAGATTGGTAGTCCCAATTAACGGGTTAAACCTAGGGATAATAAAACCCTACTTGAGCCTATATTGCTTGCATAATTTTGACACCCAATTGGTATCGAGAGAGGCAATTAGGGCAAAGCCACTCAATCTACCGAGAGGTATAGAGTGATTACTTACGTGCATTGGCTATATCATAATTCCCTTGATAACATCTTTGCCTTAGATATTGGAACCCGTTAAATATTTGTCTAGGAGAAAGTCATAGCTCTAGTGCCTTTATCCATTAAGAAAACAACCAAAAAGACATTAGTTAGTTAATTAGCTTTGCAATTAGTATAAACCGTAGTATAAGTATTAAACCAAAAAAGTATGAGAAGTGCAATTAATAAAACAAAACACTAGCAGATCACTTAGGAACTCAACTCCCACTTCAATAACTCTCTGTGGATTCGATCTCGACCCGTTCAGGTAAAAGCTGCATTGACCCTCATCTTGCTACTATTTAGTAGTATAGGTGAGTGCCGATCACTTTTTGGCGCCGTTGCCGGGGAGTTATACGGTGTTGATTATCTACGTGAATAGTAGTGTAAGTGTTTTTCTTTCCTTCTTTTGTTAACGTGTGTGTTGAATCTAATCAGGTGCTAATGGCGGATGCTTTGGGAAACGTTATTGCGGGGGAGGAGGTATATGACAACCAAGAAGATGAAATTAACCAAATATCACCTCCTAGACGGGGCCGACATCCCAATATTAATGAGGACATTCCAGACCCTCCCCCGCCACCAGCTCCCAGAGCTACCCCTCGAGTCCTTCCAAACGAGGGGTATGCTAGTGCTATTGTCCCGCCTAGAATCCGGGTGGGAAATTTTCAAATAACAAATGTGATGCTGACACACTTGGAGCAGCGGGGCTATTTCACTGGAGCCGTCCACCAAAATATTTACAAACATTTGAAGGGCTTCGTGGATACCTGCTGGGGTAGTAAGCAAACAAACGTCTCAGAAGATGCCTTGAGACTTCGGTTATTCCACTTCTCTCTTTGAGGGAAGGCTCTTGATTGGCTCGAGCAGCTTCCCAACCACTCCATATCCACATGGAATGAGCCCGCAGACAAGTTTATTGCAAAAAAATTCTCCCCTAGTCACATGGCGGCGCTCAGAGATGAAATACTGGCTTTTAAGCAAGAAACCAACGAGCCTTTGCATGAGATTTGGGAGCGCTACCGGACCATGGTTAAGGAATGTCCAAACAATGACATGATTGAAGCCATGATTCAGCAAACCTTCTACCGAGGAATAAACATTGTCAATCAATTGGCCGGTGGAAACTTCATGAAATTGACTTACCCCGAGGCATGTGAGGTCTTAGATGAGATGGCTGACACATCATCAGCATGGCAAAGTAGAGCAAACATACCTCAGGGTGGGTCTGGTGTTAATAGTCTTCACAAAGAACTTCAAGAACATGGGCAAGCAATTGCCGAGCTCACTACCACTATGAACCAACTTTCCAAGGCACAGCTTCAACAATTATAAGGGTCGAAGCAAGTAAATGCCATGGAGGGAGTGAATGTGTTGGTGAACCAAAGAATACCTCGGGGAAATCCAAAGCAAAGCAACAATGATCAAGGTGACCGAGGACCAAGTGGGTATAGTCAAGAGCCATATGATGATCAAGAAGAGGATGTCATGTATGCTAATAGTTATCAAAGTCAAGGGAACAATCAAAGCAACAATCAAAACTGGAACAACCAAGGAAACAATCAAAATTGGGGTAATCAAAGACAACGCAATTGGAACAATAACAAAAATTCACGAAACTAGGGGAACAACAACAACCAACAATGGGAGAACAATA
This sequence comes from Nicotiana undulata, assembly GCA_005239495.1. Taxonomy (NCBI): domain Eukaryota; kingdom Viridiplantae; phylum Streptophyta; class Magnoliopsida; order Solanales; family Solanaceae; genus Nicotiana; species Nicotiana undulata. Next base: position 65,751 of record ML289522.1, read on the forward strand.
ATGAGAACAATTGGAGCGGAGGCAATAACAACAACAATTGGGGTGGTAATGGTAACCGGGGGTCGGGCTTTCAAATTCCCTCGATGTACCAACAACCAAGCAATCCACCCCCGTACCAAGCTCAAGGCCAAAGCTCATCAAGTAATGACATGGGGAGAATTGAACAAATGTTCAAGCAAATGATGGAGCGCAACGCGGACTCCGATGCTCAATTGGCTTCCCACAACACCTTCCTTAGAAATCTTGAAGTACAAATGAACCAAATTTCTCATGCCTTGAACACACGCCCAAAGGGAGCACTACCGAGTGATACAGTGGTGAACCTCAAGGGTGGGAACAAAAATAATGCCGGTCACGCCATGGCGATGACCACAAGAAGTGGAAGAGGCGGTGAAGCGAGTTCTTCTAGACAAAAGGGAATTGTTGTTGATGATGATGAATTTACAAATGATGAGTTACCAATTGAGGTTGAGCAGATGAGCCAACTACTAGTGTGGTGATAATTGATATCAATGATAATGGGGAGGATTTGCAAAGGGACGTGAACCCGTCTAGGGAACACGTGATTGATATGCCGGAACCGGTGGTCCCACAAGCCAAGGCACCATTGCCTAGTCCCCCTCCTCCATATCCTCAAAGGTTGGCGAAGCAAAAGCAAGAGAATCAATTAAATAAGTTCATCGACATGATGAAGAGCCTCTCCATTAATGTCCCATTGGTTGAAGCTTTGGAGCAAATGTCCGAGTATGCTAAATTCATGAAGGACTTAGTCACAAAGAAAAGGTCTATGGAGTGATAAACCATAAAGATGACTCACCAAGTGAGTGCCATAGTGCTTTCAATGGCACCCAAGCTTGAAGACCCGGGAGCTTTTACCATTCCTTGTACAATTGGGAGTGCGAATTTTGCTAAGGCTTTGTATGACCTCAGAGCTAGCATAAACTTGATTCCATATTCAGTTTTTAAAACATTGAGGATTGGGCAACCTAGGGCTACTTCCACGCGTCTTCAAATGGCGGATATATCAATGAAGAGGCCTCTAGGGATAATTGATGATGTGTTGGTGCAGGTAGACAAATTTATTTTGCCCGCGGATATTGTCATATTGGATTGAGAAGTGGATTATGAAGTCCCCATCATCTTGGGAAGGCCCTTACTTGCAACGGGGAAAAACTTAGTTGACGTGGAGGCCGGTGAGCTCACTTACCGGGTGGGCAATGAAAAGGTTGTGTTCCATGTTTGCAAGTCAATGAAGCAGCCCAATAGCACAGAAGTATGTTTTTTCATGGACCTTGTCACCGATGTCATTATTGATGATGCAAGCTCTATGATAAATGTTGAAGATCCAGTGAAGGAAGCTTTATTGAACCATGATAACATTTTGGTGGATGGCTTAATTGATAGAACCAATGACCTACAAGGCATGGGTTCTTTTTCATGTGGTCCCCGAAAGTTATCCTTGGACTTGGAGAATCGAAAAACTCCTCCGATAAAGCCTTCAATTGAAGTTCCACCTACATTGGAGTTGAAGCCACTTCCACCACACCTCAGGTATGAATATCTTGGTCCCTCTCGTACTTTACATGTTATACTTTCATCTTGCCTAACCCAATTGCAGGTAGACTCCACTCTAAAAGTGCTAAAGAGGAGGAAGAAGGCCATATGATGGACACTTGCTGGCATTCGGGGAATAAGCCTCGCATTTTGCATGCACAAAATCATTCTTGAGGATGAAGCAAAGCCTTTAGTAGAACACCAACGGAGGCTCAACGAAGCAATGCAAGAAGTGGTGAAGAAAGAAATAATCAAGTGGCTTGATGCAGGGTTCGTCTACCCAATCTCGGATAGAGCTTGGACTTCTCCGGTCCAATGTGTTCCAAAAAAGGGTGGCATGACAGTGGTAGAAAATGACAAAAATGAACTCATTCCAACAAGAACGGTCACAGGTTGGCAGGTGTGTATGGATTACCGCAAGCTAAACAAAGTGACTCGCAATGATCATTTTCCCTTGCTTTTCTTGGATCAAATGCTTGATAGGCTTACGGGTCGGGCTTTCTACTTCTTTTTGGACGGGTATTCAGGCTATAATCAAATCTTGATTGCCCCCGAGGATCAAGAAAAGACTACCTTCACGTGTCCCTATGGTACATTTGCCTTCTCCAGGATGCCTTTTGGACTTTGCAATGCACCCACCATATTTCAGCGGTGCATGATGGCAATCTTTCCTCATATGGTTGAAGATTTCCTCGAGGTGTTTATGGATGACTTCAACGTAGTTTGGGACTCATTTGATGAATGCTTGAGTAATCTTGACAAAGTCCTAGCTCGTTGTGAAGAAACCAACCTAGTGCTAAAATGGGAAAAATGAAATTTTATGGTGGAAGAAGGATAGTGTTGGGCCACAAAATCTCAAGGAATGGAATTGAAGTATACAAGGTGAAGATTGAAGCGATTTCTAAATTGCCACATCCAACTTCGGTAAAGGGAGTCCGGAGTTTTCTTGGGCACGTCGGGTTCTACCAGCGTTTCATTAAGGACTTCTCAAAGGTGGTAAATCCTCTTTTCAAATTTCTAAAGAAAGATGCCAAGTTCAACTTTGATGACAATTGTATGAAGTCATTTGAGCTATTGATGCAAAAGCTCACTTCCACGCCAATTATCACCGTACCCGATTGGAGCTCTCCTTTTGAGCTAATGTGTGAGTCTAGTGATGTGGCTGTGGGAGCGATTTTAGGCCAAAGGGTGAACAAGATCTTTCACCCCATCTATTATGCTAGCAAAACAATGAACTCGGCCCAAATGAACTACACTGTCACCGAGAAGGAGTTATTGGCAATAGTCTTTGCGATGGAGAAATTTCTTCTTTATCTTATGGGTGCCAAGGTCATAGTTCAAACCGACCATGCGGCACTCCGGTATCTCATGAAAAAAAAGGACTCCGAAGAGAGACTCGTGTGGTGGGTGTTGTTACTTCAAGAGTTAGACTTGGAGATAATTGATAAAAAGGGAAGTGAAAACCAAGTGGCCGACCATCTCTCCCGATTAGAGGAACAAGGCTGACCTTGTGATGCGCTTGAAATTGATGACAGTTTCCCCGATGAACAACTTCTTTCTGTTTCAATGCAAGAAATGCCATGGTTCGCAGACATTGCCAACTATCTTGTCAATGGTGTTGTTCCTCTTGAGCTCTCTTCCAACCTTTGTAAATATATTTTAGGAATGCAAAGGATTTTTAATGTCTTCAAAGTTTTGCCTTTTAGTGTTCATGCAAAAGTTGCATTTGAACTTTAATTTAACTCCTTCGAGCTTGGTCTCGGAGTAACAGAGACCCTTGGGGTCGGGCTGTTCGGATCTTACTCACATACCTCCCTTAGGCTGGGTTTGTAAGGAATCTATTTGACTCCTCTATCCCTCAAAATGTTGTGTGGTGACGTCATTCCTGCGACACGATCGTAAAGTGATCGAAGTGGTCTAGTCGGTACTTTTCCCAAAAAAGGTCATAATTGCTTCATCAGAGCTAATTGGCTATCAAAGTTAATTAATAGTCCTCGCTCTTCTTATATATACTTCCCTTCTATTTCATTAGGGGCTTTATTGCTTTGTGTGGTTGTCTCTCTTTATAGAGTTCCTTTTCTCCACCAGTTCCGCCATATCAACTTAAAGCTTTTGCCGGAGTTCTCATATTCCCCTTCTTGTTTTGAAGAAGTAATGGCTACCATGTCCAACTCCGCTCATCAGGAAGACGGGAGCCCCACCTCAGTTTCCTACCCGGCCGGTGGTACACCCCCGGCGTTTGGCGAGCTAACCTCGAACTGTTTTGTCTCGATGAGAGACTTTACGATAGAGAAACCTCTCAACATTCCAGTCCATCGAGAGCATGTGTCGAGGTTCATTAGATCAATAGAAGATTGTCACCTTGAAGCCGTGAGAAGAGACATAGGATGGGGAGAAAGGGTGATGCTACAGATACCCTCCCGAGAAGAGGATATTACGACCCATGTAGAGGGGTTTCTGAACGTGTATACGTACCCTTTAACGTTGGGTCCTCTCGACCGACTCGTGCTCGAGTTTTATCAAAGGTATCGGGTTACCTTGGCTCAAATCCATCCGTCTTTCTGGCGGATAGTGCTGATGATGAGATTTTTTGCTTAGAAGGTCGAGCTCGAGTTCACTCATAGTCACCTCATGAGGTTGTATCAGCCTTTGCATTATAGAGGTTTAATCACACTACGACGTCGGTCCACCAGGCCTTTTATCGCCAGCGACAATGAAGACAGGGACCGAGGGTGGATGAGTCGGTTTGTTCGAGCGAGGATTGTTGACATCATTTCGGCAGAGTTCCAGTTGTTCTCTCGAGCAGTGGAATTTTAAACATAAGCAATACGTTGCACTTTATTGCCTTCGTTCCCAATTTTGCCCGGATTCATAAGAATGTTTCTTTTCCTTTCCCACGACGATCCCGTGGATGCCAAATGAGGTCCTTGATCTTGCAGATTGGGCCCGCAAACTGGCGTCCACTTCGACTTATGATGAACGCAAATGGCGAGACTTGCAGAAGAGGAAATGAGAGGCTAAACATCATGGTATGTGCTATGTAGTCCTTATCTCGAGGAGTATTTTCCTTTACGTACACTAATTTTTTGTTGTTGTAGTCATCAGTGAGTTTTTTTAGGTGAAACCATCCTCTTTCGAGGAGGAGGAAGGGCTTTCGACTTCCGAGAGAAGGAAGGATAATAAAAGAAAAAGATCCTCGGAGGACGAGGATTCTCGCAGCAGAGCAAGGCCCGCCTAGGGGCGCAAGGAGGGCGTTTCCATTGACAAAAATCTCACATTTATTGGCCATTTCGTGGACATCAATACGCCTGGAGAGAGTGATTCTTCATTGATGGCTCGAACCAGGAGCCCTCTCGAGGCTGTCGAGCCTACTGTGCTCGAGGCCTCCAGCCTCGAGGAAGATATTCCACAAAAGAGGAGGGGCGAGGGTACTTCATAACCTGATTTGGAAGCTGGTTCTCTAACGTCGGGAAATACCCCGAGGGAAATGGGCTTCGGCGTGACTCCGCCCCATCAGAACGCCTTGGGTGGCTCTACCGGGGCCGATGAGACCGAGCCGGTAGATGCAAAATCAACCTTCAAGGAAGCTCAACGACTCTGCTCTACGATGAGTTTTGAAGTCGTTATAACTTTTCTAACTTCGTACTTTCTTCCTTTTAACTGAACCTTCTTTCTCATAGGCCTTCGATAAGCTCAAGTCTGAGCTGCTTCGCTGTGAAGCTAAGTTGCGTAAAGCCCTTAATGGGGAGAAATCTCTCAGGCTTCTTTGTGATAAGAAGACAGAAGAGTTGATACACCTTCGATCGGAGTTGAACCGAAGTCATGATTATGAAGGCAACCTCGAGAAACATGTAACCTCTATTTTGAGGGAATACATGTTTCTTCTCCCATCTTCGAAAACTAACGTTTCGATATCTCAGTTAAAGAGAAAGACAGAGACGCTGGAATGCCTTCGGGGCGAAGTCAACCAGGTTGTTTCTGAGTGCAATGAATTGACAGCGAAGATAGATGCTCATTGCGGCCAAAAGGAACGCTTTGGATAAGGCCTCCGCCCTCGAGATACAACTTCTTAATGCTCGACAAAGCAGCTCAGTCCTGACGAGCAGTATTGCTAAGCTTAAAACATATCTTTTGAAGATGAAGGCCAAAGTCGTAGAGGCTTGAGCCGAAGCTGAAGAGGTCTGAGTAAGGGCTGATAAGAAGGCGACTGTCTATTTAAAAGATGCTACCGATGCTCGGACAGAGTTGAGAGGGGATTTTGATAGAGATGGGAGGAGCAATGAGTATTCCCGATGTAGATCTCGGAGGGAAACCCTTGAAGAGATTCATGCTAAGGGCTTCGATCTCTCGGAGGAGATAAACCAGGCCAAAGCGGATGAAATCGACGCTAAGTTCTTCATTTCTATTGATGTCGACGCTGATGTTTGAAGATAGCGTAAAAAGGTTGTTGAGGGAGCTGATTCCGAGGGGCTGACAAAGACATAACTCCCAAAGAGGGGGGGGGGGGGGGGGGGGACAAAGCCCCCAAAAATAGACTAAGTTTTTTTTTTTTTTTTTTGTTTAAGGAGCTCCCTGGGGG